>BHFT01006996.1:0-12231 GCA_004320025.1 Laticauda laticaudata | reverse complement strand
GGGGGGGGGGGGGGGGGGCTCTTAGATTCACTGCTGTTTAACATGGAGATCACTAAGGGAAATTCCAAGCTAATATCTCTGGAACTACATTGTTGGAAGGATCCTGGGGTTGGATATTTGTTTGTATGTTTACATGATAAAAGTGGAATAAATATATTGCAAGACATTTCCCTCCTCCTATTTTCCCCATAACAACCCTGTGAGGTGGGTTGGGCTGAGAGAGCGTGACTGTCTCACCAAGTTGGCTTCGTGCTGAAATGAATTCACAGTCCCCAGCTTTCTATCCTGATGCCTTAACTACTAGACCAAACACCCTTCTTGTTTTAGAATGTGTGAGTCTCCACTACTGTTAGAGTACCCATGCAGCCTTGGCTGAAAAAAGCCAAGCTCACGAATAGCATATTTGATGGGAGACTACCAGGAAATCTTAGAGTCATAAGTTAGAAGCCAAAATAAAAACACAATGGCAAAAAAAGCAAACACTCAAGCAAACCTGTACGTGAATGTGTCCTTTGGACAAGAATGAGCCTTTTATTATAAATTTATGAAGTTAATTTAAAGACTTGATTTACTGATGTCATGCACAATGAGTTGCATGCTTCCCATATACAATGCTCACTCTGAGTCCCTGAGGTTTTCTTCAGTGAAGAATGTAAGGAGCTTGATTTTGTCTCTGTAAAATATTTATTTATCTATCTATCTATTTATTTATTTATTTATTTGTCAAATATGTACAAGATAATAAGTATAAATATGAACATACACAAGAACAAAGAGGATAAATACAGATAAATGGGGACAGTAAGACAGGGACGGTAGGCACGCCCCCTTTAAGGACCTCTTAGGAATGGGGTGAGGTCCACAATCAACAGTTTGAGGTTGAAGTTGTGAGGGGTTGAGGCTGGAACAATGGAGTCGGGTAGAGCGTTCCAGGCATTGACCACTCTGTTGCTGAAGTTGTATTTTTTGCAATCGAGTTTGGAGCGGTTTCCCTTGGGTTTGCATCAGTTGTTTGCCCATGTATTATTGTGATTAAGATTGAAGAAGTCATTGGCAGGCAAGACATTGTAACAGACAATTTTGTGAACTATGCTTAAATCGGACTGCAGACGGTGCAGCTCTAGATTGTCCAGGCCCAAAATTTCGAGCCTGGAGGCATAGGGAATTCTATTGTGGAGTGGAGGAGTTGAATACTTCTCTCAAGAAATACCTTTGAACCTGCTCAATTGTGTTAATGTCTGATATACAGTGTGGGTTCCAGGTGGATGAGCTGTGTTTGAGAATTGGTCTGGCAAAGGTTTTGTATGCACTCGTTAACAATTTAATGTTGCCGGATAAGAAGCTTTGCAAAATAAGGATAACAACTCTTAAATAATGCAAGAAGCTCAGATGTCATTCTGGCAATGGACAGTGTGCCCCCCCTCCCATGAAAATAGCATTTATTCAGTTGTTATTAATATTCGTCTACTGGCAAAGTAAAATCAAGTGATCATGGATAAGAAACAACTTCTAGGAATAGCGGAATATTCTCTTTCACCCATGGAAAACTCGTGATGGGATTATTTGGGACAATCTCTCTCTCTTTTTTTTTTAGCTCAACCTTTTTTTTTATAGTATTAAAGTTCTGGGATGAAAATTGAATGAGGTTTCTAAATTAGCCACTTTTAGCTCTTGGGGCAAAGGCAAGAAAAATCCAGAAAATGTAATAATTAGTGCTAGTATTTAATAACATATGATAGTCTTTTAACCAATAAAGACTGGCTGTGAAACAAAATCAGAATTATAATCATATCAACAATATATCAAAGAAAGAAATATTCCCTCCAGATGTTGATCTAATTTTAAACAAATAGGGCTCTCATTGGAAGGAGGTTTCCATATCACAAAGTACAAGAAGAGATTAAGATCCAGAGGTGAATGGCTGCTTCTCTCTCCAATATGTACCTATTCCACAGAGCTGAGGGAAAATCATTTATCAAAGCTACAAATAGTGAGACTGACTGTACTGCATTTTGAGAAAATCAAAATGCCTCCCGTTCAGCCTAAGTGAATCATTTTATTTATGAAATAGCATAAAATGAACAGTGAATGCTCTGTGGTAGGACACAAACATCCCTAGAGGAAATACCTCAGCTCAATCTTCTCCAGTGTGACATTGGGGACACCGCTAAGATCCCAGTTGTTGGATGTATAATCTCTATTCATTCCACAGTTTCCTTCATAGAGCAGAACAGGAGAAGAATTACATGGCGTTGCATTTGCCATCTCTATTCTGCTAATATTATCTATATAAAAGTTTTTAAGATTGGAATGACTAAAACTATCTCCCTTCAACCCTGTTCAGACTAATGATCTATTTATTTATGTATCATTTACTTATATATTATTTATTGTTTTGGTGCATTTGCACTAAAACATTCCTTGTGTCCAATCACACTTGGCCAATAAAGAATTCTACTCTATTCTATTGGATTGTTTCCAGAGGTTCTGGAAATCATAGATAAATATATAGATAACATCAAATATTGCCTGTTTTTCTTGTCTTTCTCCTTGCTTTTGCTACTGTTGGTCCCATTTTACTATTTGTTTCAGATGTTTGCTGTTGTTTAATAAATAAACACCAACTTATATTTTTGGCTAGTTGAAGGGAGCGGCATGTATGTTTACTCTGATTTGGATATAGGGATTGTTCTATATTAGTATACTTGAAATACCCTTTTTCTGATTGGTCTACAAATACGACAATATGATTGGTTCTTCAAGCGACGGTGATTGGTCAACAATTGCCGCCCTGTGATTGGTCCACCTGAGCGGCATGGAATTCAAGGAACCGTCATTGGTTGCAAGCCACGAGCAACCGCTATAAAAAAGGCTGCTGCGGCTCCACAGTTAGACTGATTCTAGGAACCAAATAAAGAGCTGAAAATCACACTGGTCTCCAGTCTCTTTTTTTACCCATGATCTAACACTAGTGATGAGGAGGGGATACTGAGACAAGGAGACCAGTTTGAGCACGTGGCAACGAGAACTGAGCAAAGGCGAAATGGCCGGCACCAACTCGCCACCCACACTGTTCAACCCAGCAACGGAGGACTGGGAATCGTACATCGACAGATTCCTTATGTTCCTCGAGAGCAATGACTTACAGAGGATCTCAGACAACAGGAAGAGAGTAGTGTTCCTGACACACCATGGACCTGTAGTGTTCAAGATGCCAAAGCATTGGCCAAACCTGAGGATGTAAAGCAGATGGCCTGGCCAGATTTGGAAAAAATACTGAAGGCCCATTATGCACCAACATCGTTCATCCTTTTCGGAGTTACATGAATTCTTATAAACAGGACCAGACAGAAAGGTTGAAAGCAATTGGAGATTTTCATAGCAGGCTTAGGGACATTGGAAGGGCAATGCGAGTTTCCCAACATAAGATGAAGCCATGAGGGACGCATGGTCCCTAGGACTGAAACAGACCTACTCTAACCCGACGAAACATCACATACCAACAGGCATCCTGAGCCACTGCAGCCAAAGCCACTAAAAAATCAGCAGAATCAATGCGCAAATGAATACAGCAACCAGAAAACACCGGCAAGAACAAGCCAACCCCAGGGAGAAGAACGCAAGAGGGCACCACAAGAACCACCATGCACCACGAGACATACGATGTCTATTTGTCCCGAGTACTGACAATGAGGAAGATAGAAAATACAACAGACTCCAATCGGAACAAAACAGAATGGAAAAGAGAGAAGTAAGTCGGTGTCCAGGGTGGCTGGGTGTGAGTAGACCCACCCCTTGTTCCGATGTGCGTTCCTAGATTGGTTTGCTGGCAAACTGTGAGAGACGGGGACATATAGTGAGGGTCTGTTGGAACTTAAAGAGCTACAGCGCTAGACGAAGAATAGCACTCCCCCCAGAATGAAAGGAAAGACAAGGTAAGGGGCCCTGGAGCAGAGAAAACAGAAGCAAACGGTGCTCAATGAAACTTACTGAAGGAAGAGACACACCAAAACTATAACCATTTGGGCTATTGCGACGAGCAACGATGCCCGAAGATACATGGTGAAAATCAACATCGAAGCACAAAAATGGCGAAGTATGGAGGTGGATTCCGGCTCATACCTGTCTTGGTATCATGGAACACAACTTAAAAGACTGATTACGCAAGCGCATACGAAGAACGGAACTAAGAGACCAAAACTGTACCCTGAAAGACTACCAAGAAACAGGATTCCCCACAGTCAGACTCGCATCATTTCCAGTTAATTTCAAAAAGCACATAGCAATTCTCCCATTAACAATCATAGACCAGGATCGCCCAAGCCTTCTGGGACTCGAATAGGTTCAATGCCCCTGGAATCAGAGGACCGCGAATCAACAGGTCACCAAACAATGGTAGGAGAGCCTGATAGAGATTTCCAGGACGTGTTTCGATTGAGAAAACTCAGGCAAGTACCGAAAGTCCCCTATAATCATTAAATTTGAATCCAAACCATAGCACAAATCAGATTAAGCAAGTCGCGAGTCCTTTCGCAATAAAACTGAAAAAGATTATGAGCAATTGGATAGAACTCATCGCAGCAGGGGTAGTATGGAACCAATAGAACCACGCAGTGAGAAAACCTCAATTTTATCTGATTAAGCCCATGATGGCTCCGTGAAGAAATCTGCAGAGAATATAAGGCCACCTCTAAAACCACGCGGCTACAACAAAGCGGGCATACCCCGTTCGTTGGTAGCGTGGCAACATCTTTACATTCGTTGGGGGGCAAGTCTTTTTGCAAAGCCTCGACTTGCCACGTACCACCGCAAATTGCAAGTGACCCTGAAGCAGCGGAGGCCAAAATAATTGTTGAACTCACCAGGGGGCATTGCAATGCAAAATGACTGCAATTAGGGAGTCAGCTGGCCCCTGGGGTGTTCCAAAGCTGAGGAGCGCCTGTTACAAGGAATAAAAGGGGTGGTTCCAGTACTTGACTGATGTGGCTGTATTCACCTAGTGACAAGAAACAACTGGAACAGCTCTGCCATCAGAGAAGTCATTTTTTTTTTTTTTTTTTTTTTTTTTTTTACACAGATTTCAGAGGCGGGACTCAAAGTAAAAAAAAAAAAATGCCAGCTATCCACCTCTAAACGTTTGATTATTGGGGACCAATGAGTATAAAGAAGGTAATCCCACCCACGGACCAGATAAATCAAAAAGCAATAAAAGAAAGCCTCCCAGACCCAAAAATAAAACAGCTATAAGAAATTTTTGGACTTCATAACTCTATAATTCTTTCTGCCACAGAAGGCAACAACGTGGGAAGCCATTACACAGATTGCTTGGATAAGACAAGCTACCTGGACCTGGGGACGACGAGAAGAGGCGTGTTCGCAGGAAAATAAAAGACTTTGCTGCATGCCGAATTTGTGTTAATCCAATTACAGCGAAAACAACTGCCCACTGACAGTCCACCTGCCGAGCATCACCGTCGTGTCGAGCTGCACCAGCCACACCTACCAGATGGAGAGAAGCGCCAATCACATTCTATTCCAAAAACACGTCCAAGCAGTAAAGAAATGCCAGCCAATTGGACGAAGCGTTTAGCAGCAATACTGGAGTCAACGCCGATTCCATAATACCTCTATGGCAGGACTTTTTCACTACTTACAAGACCACAAGCCACTCCTTGGAATACTCCAGGAAACAATGCCACCCCAACATAACTTCAACATGAATGACGAGTGGTCTGATTCCTTGCCGCATATAATTATAAAAACTCCCACTGGCCAGGGAAGGACATATCAACACCGCTTGATCGCACCTCCCGCCCGAGCGTCTCCCCCCCAACGTTCCCTCTGCCTGAACTGGGAAGTGTCCCGAACCAATCCACATCCATGCTACAAATTGAAACATTACCAAAGCTACCCATAACGCACTGCAAGACATATGATAATAAAACTGCAAAGTACAAAAGAATGCTCGGATTTTAAACTGGGTAGGAAAAGGGTGGCCAGTAAAACGAGACGCGACGATACTTTTAAACGCATTTGGAAAGACAGACGGAACTCTTGATGTTAAAAGGTTGTATACTAGCGGTAGTCATAACCGAACTACTCCAAGAACCAGTACTGGATATCTTGCATGAAGGACACCCAGTATCGTAACGAATGAAATCCGGCCAGGAGATGTATGTGGCCAGGGATGGATAAGGATTATTGGGAGATGGGTGAAAATGTGCACACAATCAAAAATCCAGACCTACACCCCCTGCCGCACATGTCTCGACTGGGAAACAACCGAGGGACCCTGTCTAAATACACATAGATTATTCGCATGCGGGTCACACAAAGGACACACATTTTTCAATTAATAGTAGATGCTTAACTCAAATTGATTGAGGTAAGTCGTCATACTCCCACAACAAAACTAGCCATCATCAGCACAGCTGAGGAAGCTGTTTCAACAAATCTGGGTTGCCCGACCTATTGGTTTCAGACAAGGGCCACAGTTTCACGCATTAACATTTTGAAAAATTCCTTTTAGCGAAATGGCAAAAGCATGCCTTGACCAGCGCCAGCTCGGCTGCTAACAAACAGGTGGCAGTAACGCATGTCCAGTATTACGAAAAGATGACTATAGAGAAACTAGACATGGGGCATACAAAAAAAAATCTACAAAATGCTAACTATACAACACATCACACCTAACACTATCAAACGAATAAAAGCCCAGCAGAAAGCTATTGATGGCAGAAAATTAAATCACACCTAAGATAGGATTAACACCCACTTACCAGCCCTGAAAAACCAACAGACTCCTCTAGTAGCACTCGTCACATTCGAGACAGGGACCGGTCACGCAACAAAAATTCCACGGGCAACCCACTAATGGATACCGGTCAACAATAACCCAGGTAACTCAGACCCAGGTCATACAGATAGTAAATAGAGGACAGAAGAAGCATGAGAGACACAAGATCAACTGAATCACAACATTAGAAAGAAATGCTACAATCCCAGTGCAAAAGAAAAAAACACACCCACCAGCCAGAACCACAGCAAACCAATTAAAAATAATAATAATAACCAGACCAAAGAGGGGGGAACCCCTGCAAACTATGAATAAGAAGAGGAGGGTGGAACCCCCACTTGCGCAGCAAGAAACACCTCAACAATACACTATCAATGACCCGCCAAACCAACTTCACCAGTAACCCCAGAAAGAAACCACAATTACTTACCTGGAGATGACTTCAGTAGAGAGGAACAGGCAGCAGAAAAACACAAAAAGCCACTCCGGAAGGGAGCAGCCGAGCTGACTCTACCAGCCCAGATAGACTGGGCGGGAGCGGCATGGCCGACTCTACCTTCCAGGAGGTTCCATGGAGAAGGATGGGAGAAACAGTGATCCCATCTGAACCAGCCAAAGACAACAACGCAACTGAGCTGGGCAGGTCAAGTAGACACCATAAAAGCCCCGCCTACTTATGTGACTATGTAATGTAGGTTGGACGAAACCAAGTGGGGAGGGGTGTTCTATATTAGCATACTTGAAATACCCTTTTCTGATTGGTCCACAATACGGCAATATGATTGGTTCTTCAAGCGATGGTGATTGGTCAACAATTGCCGCCCTGTGATTGGTTCGCCTGAGCGGCGGGGAATTCAAGGAACTGTCATTGGCCGCGATCCGCGAGCAGCCACTATAAAAAAGGCTGCTGCGGCTCTGCAGTTAGGCTGATTCCAGGAACCGAATAAAGAGCTGAAAGTCACACTGGTCTCCAGTCTCTTTTTTACCCACGATCTAACAGGGATTGACTGGGAGTGTGCTGAGTGCAAACTGAAGTGGGAATTACCTACAGTATTTTCCCAACTCCAACAACTGTACTTATGATTGAACTCTAGTGAGTCCAGAATGGGTATGTGAGAGATGTATTGGTGTAGTAATTAAGGTGCTGGCCTAAAAATCAGAAGACTGTGAATTCCAAACCCACCTTAGACATGAAAACTAACTGGGTGGCTTTGGGCCAGTCACTCTCTCAGCCCAATTCACCTCACAGGGTTGCTATTGTGGGGAAAATAGGTGTAGGAAGGAGTATTATATATGTTTGCTGTCTTGAGTTACTTATAAAGTAATGAAGGTGGGATACAAATCCATTAATAAATAAATGAGTTCCTATTTGATTTGTTATCTCTTCATATCATCAATAATGATAATTTTTTGGACTGCCTCTGGGAGTTAGGCATGGAGGACACTGTTTTCCAGTAGTTCTTTCTACATTGCTGTCCTACCTTTATGGGCCAGTATGCTCCCAGAGATCCAGGTTACCCAATCCTGCTAGGATTCAGAAAAGGCATCACAACTCAATTGCTCCAGCAGACTTGGGTGTTTATATCAGTGGGACTGATCCTTTGTTGCAGTGGAGTGTTTGCATAATAGAATTTTATGTTTCTTGGTATATACAATAAGTTGTGTCTTGTTATAATTTATTGTTTTATTTTGATACACAGATGTTGGCAATGTAAGCAACACAGAGTTGGTAATGGCAGAAGTGGCTTATAAACCCAGTCCATAACTACCTAATCTTGGAGACATAGCCTTATTATTTGTTTTGAAGTATGACTTATGCATTGATCTGCAGATAGTATCTTCAGGCAGAGAAAGAAGCCTCACTAATGGAAAGAAACTCCAGCCCTTGTCAATTCTAACTGCTTCAATCACCACAGAATTGAAGCAATTCTAACTGCTTCAATCTTCTTTTAATCAAGAAGAGAAAATTACAGTACTGTCAAGGGAATGAGGTCATGATTTTTGCCCAGACACATACTGAAGGACATTGATCTCCTGACTATATATTTTATGCTTATCCACTTAATGGCTTTGGAGAATGTATGCATTGATAGCTTTTATACTTAGACTGCTAATGATATATTTTGGACAGCTTGCTAAAAAATAGCAAAGAGGCAAGCCAGGGGTGGGTTGAGCTTGTGGTGTTGGGGACAGAAAACAGCAGGAATGGTGCCACTTGAAGAAACAAATGTCCTCATAAAGTTGCTTGGGCAATCAGTGTTATTTGAATGCATTTTTTGCCACTTTATGAGTTTTTTCCCCTGTATTTACAGAAAACAAAAAGTAAACAAAGTCCAGCTTAAAAATTGGTCATTAGACACATTCAGCAACAGAAAGGGAAGAAGGAAAACCTACCCGGTGCCTTATTTATCTGGGAATGGTTTGATTCTGTAGCTCCTGAGGAAGTGGACAGGACCTGAGGAAATATGAGCAGAGGCATCATGCTTTAGTCCATATCCCACTAAGCTTGCAAAAGCTTCCAAAGAGGGTGACATATGGGTGAGTTTTGGTGCTTAATGCTTCCCTGTGGGAGGGGGTGGTGCCCCAGCCTTTTAAGGAGGCTGTGGTCCAGTTTTTCTTCAGAAGCCATTACTAGACTTTACCCTACTGGATAATTTTTGTCCTGTTTCCAATCTTCCTTTTCTGAGGAAGGTTGTACTGTAGAGGAGCAGAGGTGGTATTCAGCAGGTTCTGACCATTTCTGGGGAACCAGTAGCAGAAATTTTGAGTAGTTCAGAGAAGCAGCAAATACCACCTCTGACTGGCCCTGCCCCCATGTATTCCCAGCTGATCGGCTGGGTCTTCTTTTGTTGCCCTGCACAGGAGAATGGAGATGGAAAGCAGGTTAGTGGGGTGNAAAGCAGGTTAGTGGGGTGGGGAGGGAATGGGGATTTTGCAGTATCCTTCCCCTGCCACGCCCACAAAGCCACGCCCCCAGAACTGGTATTACAAATTTTTGAATCTCACCACCATAGAGAAGGTGGTTGCATGGCAGCTCCAGAGGTTCCTGGATGAAATGAATTATCTGGATTCTTTCCAGTCAGGATTATGGATATGGAATAGAAATAGCACTGATTGGGCTTTTTGATGATCTCTAAAGCAGGATGGGAGTAGTGTATCCATCCTAGCTCTCTTTGATCTCTTGGCAATTTTCAATACCATCAATCATGGTATCCTTCTGGAGCAGCTTCAGGGATTGGGAGTCGTGGGAAGATCCCTGGTGTCTTGGTTCACTTCTTTCCTCTGTGGTCACTCTCAGATGATGTTGATCAGAAACAAGAGGTTCATCCCCTGCTTTGTTTTTATTGAAATATCCGCATCAACCGTACTTTTAACTCCCATCAGCAGCTAGAGAAATAATGGAGAAATTCAGTCATCACTGAATGATGTTATATAAACTATGAAGAGGGTTAGGAATAGAACAAAAAAGTTTAATGAAAAATACTAGGTCCCCTTATAATAATTCCATTTAGGTGATAGTGTGATTATTAGAATAATAAATTGTTATGTTATTTTCCAGCCTGTTGCCATAGAATGGAGAGAGCAGAAATCCGGAAAAAGCGCTAAATGACAATTGGAATTATGAGTCTTCTCTTCCAAGATTTCAATCAATCAGAATAGAGCCAGAAGGGAACTGGGAGGTCTTCTAATCCAACCCCCTGTTCAAGGAGGAGACTACACCAAGGGTGTCAGATTCAAGGCCCATGGCCAGACCCATAAGGTGCTTAGAACTGGCCCACAGGGCTGTCCTGGAAACAGCAAAGGACTGGCCCACAGTGCCTCTGCCAACGAAAACAGCTCCATTTTAGCTGGAAGAGGGTTGCTGGAAGCCGTCACAGCCGAAAATGGAGCTTGTGAACCTGTTTTTCTTCATAGAGTGCTTGGGCTGCCACAGGCACTCCCTGCACAAGTGACATCAAGCTGGCCACACACACCCTGGCCATACACCCCCGATCCCCCCAAGGTCAAACACAACCCTGATGTGTCCCTCAATGAAATTGAATTTGACACCCCTGTCCTATACCATTCCAGACAAACATAGCTTCTAGAGCTACGAAACTGGAAAGGGTTTAGTTTGGTTTATGTTTTTCTCTGACATATTTCTTTTGATCCCTACTCATCTTAAACCCAATTTGAATCTAAATATTTACCTTGAAAAAAATTCCTATCCTTAGTCTCAGCAATTGAAGGATCTCCACTATAAAGAGACACAGTTTTAAAGTTTTAAAAACACAAATGAGAAACTCTTCAAACAGTCTCAGTAAGCATAAGGTAAATGTTCTATAGCTTCTTGGTTGATTCCAATAGGCAATTCAATAAAATTGGTTGATTTGATGGTATGTATATGAGGTTGCTATTTGCTATCCATCATCAGACACAACTATTGCTTTCTTTCGTTATGACTCATAATGGATCCATAATTTGTTCTCTTTGGACAGAAAAGAAGAAAGGAAGAGTAATGATATTGTCTAGAAGGGCTGTGGCTCTGAGAAAGGTTTCAATATATTTTTTCAATCTTTCACAAACAAAAATAATCATACAGTTGCTGTGGAATTAGTGGAGCTTTGTTTACTGCTTGTTTTTTCAAATGATCAAACTATTAATGATTATTATGTTGTATTACCAGACATCCTGGGGAACATTTGTAGAATTTACTTCATTGGTCTTATGTTTTTCAATTTTTACTTCAGTTGCTTTGGCTGACATACGCCTTTATGCCATGACGCTTACAAATATGCTTGCTTTTTTTTTTCTGATTGTAACTCTGTCAAGGATCAACAAAACAATACATTTAATTTCTCCTCCTGCTGTGAAATGTGGAATTGCCTGCCAGTTGGGTGAGTTGAAAGACTTCAGCTATTTTCAGGTATACCTCTGAAACTTACTGATCGCAAGGCTGCAGTATGCTAGAACAGAAAAGCAATCAAGAGACAACTTTCTCTACAATACTGGGCATTCACACCAGAAAGATTGCAGCATGATACCTGCAGTTCACATAAAAAATAGTCTTGTTTGTGCATAAACTGATAGTAGAATCACATCCTGATCTTCTCTCATCTTCAGAAGACAATGTAGGAGGAAAGTTGTCTTGTCAGGCAGGGGTAAGCCAAAAACCAGAAGGACTCTGGTAGCATTTTTTCTGAAGAACAAATGTAATTAAAAGGCATAAGCATTTGTGAGCTATAGCTCACTTCAGATTTAACCCATGATGCAGAATTAAATTGAAATGAGGCAAGATATAGAAGGAAGGGGAAGATAGATTGGATATGCAGCTTCAAGTTACACATGAAACAGACTACAAGCACCTTATCAATGAACAATTATATGTAAAAACATGTGTTTGTCCAGAACTTCAATCCAAAAAGAGACCACTCTGGCAGAAAAACAAATCTGGT
>BHFT01006995.1:106545-121263 GCA_004320025.1 Laticauda laticaudata | reverse complement strand
ATTCTGATTGTTTGAAATGGTCTAGGTCTCCTACTTGAGCGGGGGGGGAGGGGGGTTTGGACTAGATGACCTCCAGGGTCCCTTCCAGCTTTATTCTGATTGATGTGGCCTAGAGTCTCCTGCTTGAGTGGGGTGGCGGGTTTGGACTAGAAGACCTCGAAGATTCCTTCCAGCTCCATTCTGATTGACTGAAATGGCCTTGGGTCTTCTGCTTCAGTGGGGGGGTTGGACTAGAAGACCTCTAAGGTCCCTTCCAGCTCCATTCTGATTGACTGAAATGGCCTTGGGTCTCCTGCTTGCAGGAGGTTGGACTACAAGACCTCCAGGGTCCCTTCCAGCTCCATACTGACCGATCGATCAATTGAAATGGTCTATTGTCTCCTCCCTGAGCAAGGGGCTGGACTAGAAGACCTCCAAGGTCCCTTCCTGCTCTATCCTGATGGACGGATCCTTGCTGCTTTTCTCTGGGCTCTTTCCAGGGCATTTTAGCATCTTGTCCTGAATATCTTGGCTGATTGAAACTGGAGGCCATATTCCCAGTGTGACCTCCCACCCTCATCCTCAGTGTGTGTTTGGGGGAAAGTGGGGTTGCCTTGGCCTGAGCCCACTACCACGGTTTCCCAAGAGCGTGGATCCTGGAAAGCCGGGCCGATGAAATCCAGGTTGTGCTATACAATGGGGATTGTTTGGCTGAACTCCACTTGAACCCAGAAGTGGTTCAAACACTGCAATGATGCAGTGATTACCTGCTTAAGGGGAGGGAGGGGGGGTCAATGGGAGTTTGCTTCTCCCCCTCCCCTCCCCTCGGCCCCTCCCTCCTCTTCCCCTCTCCGTCCTTCATCCTTTGGCGTATCCCTTCGCACACTTCCTCTTCGCCCATGGGGAAAAAAAAAACCCAAAACAGAAGGGGGAAAATAATAATAATAATAATAATAATAATAATAATAATAATAATAATAATACTTAAAAAAACTCCAAATGGCTGTTTGCACACTAGGCAACAACACATCCCCATGTTGGCAAACAGCCTGACTGGCGCTTAATTTATTTTGTTTTTATTTTTTTTGAAAGAAAACTGAACAGACTTGAATTAAAAATTAAAATCGGGGGTGGGGGTGGGACAGGAAGAGTGGATCAGCATGGGTTCATTTAACAACCACGGGGCTCGCTTAACGACCGGGATGCCGCCTAGCAGCTTGCAGGGAATCGGCTTCGCGGCCGCTGCAGAATGGGTGATCGACCTTACAACTGTCCTGGAGTTACGACTGTACTGAGCAGGGCCGTCATTGGAGGACTACCAGCACTCTTATGTCCGCAACATTGCAGCCAAGGCTGGTGATGCACCAGCCTGAATGATTGACAGCCAAGGTGGAGGGACGCCTGGAAAACTGTCAACCACCCTTATTCAATCCTGGATCACTTGACTTGTCCAGCGACTGCCCGGTAGTTCCTCCACTTATGGCCAAAATGGAGCCCGGAGTTTTGGATGCTGAGCGAAACAGTTGTTAAGTAACTTTTGCCCCCTCCCATTTCGTGAGCTCTGTGAAACTAACTTGGGGCTGCCTTGTGATAAGTGGTTTGCTCTACACAAAGCACCATTTGCTGCAGGAAGTTGGTTTGATAATCCTTTTTTGGGGGGGTGGGGGGCTGAATAAAAAGGAGAAAGAGAGAGAAAAAAACAAGAGAAAGAAAGAGGAAGAGAGAGAGAGAAAGAGATAAAAGAGAAAGAGAGGAAGAGGAAAAAGAGGAAGAGAGATAAAAGAGAAAGAGAAATAGAAAGAGAGAGAGAGGTAAAAGAGAAAGAAAGAGAGAAAAGAAAAAAAGGGAAAAACAAACCAATGCTGATCCAACCTTTCTGCCCCTGATTTTAATTTTAATTCAGATTCTGCAGTTTCCTAAAAAAATAAAAATAAAGTGCCAGTTGTTTGCCTATGTAAGTATGTGCACTGGTGTGTAAAAGAGAAAGAGAGAGAGAGAGAGAGAGAGAAAGAGAGAGATAAAAGAGAAAGTAAGAGAAAGAGAGAGGGAGAAAGAGAGAGATAAAAGAGGAAATGAGAGAAAGAGAAAGGAAGGGAGAGATAAAGGAGAAAGAAAAAAGAAAGAAGAGATATAAGAGAAAGACAGAAATAGAAAGAGAGGAAGAGCGATAAAAGAGAAAGGGAGAAAGAAAGGGAGAAAGAGAAAGAAATAGTGAGATAAAAGAGAGAGAGAGAGAGAGAGATAAAAGAGAAAGAGAAAGAGAGAAAGGGAAATAAGCTGTAATTACCCTTCAACAAATTTATTTCCCAGGCACAATGTCTGCACCCCCAACCCAAAGAGGATGCTGACTCAGCCTGAGCGGCTAAATTTGGTTTTTAATCCAGGTTGTAATTGGAGCAGGGCAATCTTGGCTTGGGGGAAATCGAGGCTATTTTACTAAACCCTTCTCCCCCAGCTGAACTCTGATGGGAGGGGAGGACAAAGGAGGGTCTTGGGTCTCCTTGGGTCATCCCCCCCTTCCCCACAATTATCTGGAGGAAGCAGCACTTCCCATACCAAGGGGAGGGGGCGGTTGTGTCTGGGACTCATGGTCAGAAAAGAAAAAAGGGAGAAAATTGAAAATAGCTTGTTCCTTTTGGCCAAAAACCACGGAGGAACACAGAACTCCCAAGTCAGATGCAGTCACTAAGTTCGATATGGGAATCCCAGTGAAATCAACCCTCTGGGCCAGTGTTACTCAACTCTGAATATTTTTCAATCAGAATAGAGCTGGAAGGAATCTTGGAGGTCTTCTAGTCCAGCCCCTTCCTCAAGCAGGAGACCCAATCAATCAATCAATCAATCAATCAATCAGAACAGAGCTGGAAGGAACCTCGGAGGTCTTCTAGTCCAACCCCCTGCTCAAGCAGAAGACCCCTAGACATATCAATCAACCAATCAATGAGAAGAGAGCTGGAAGGGATCTCGGAGGTCGTCTAGTCCAACTCCTGCTTGGGCAAGGGGGTTGGAATAGATGACCTCCAAGGTCCCTTCCAGCTCTATTCTGATTATTCTTCTTATTTCCACTAGCATTTGCTTTGCATCAGCACCGTAGCCTCCTAGCTAATGCAACATGGCCTTGGGCTAAAATAAAATAATATTATCGCAAGAGCAAAAATGGGACTGGGGACGAAGGAGAGGTGTCATGGACTGGCCAAGGAAAAAGAAAAAACCAAACAAAGCCCAGTTTAAGGCTTCGTGGTTTAATCCATTCCTCCCCACCCACTTTTTCAACCTGCTCCGAGGTCCTCCTGAAAACCAAAAGAGTGTCAATAAAACTTTCTGGGTCTAGGAGACTGAAATGAGTCACAACTATTTAAAGGGAGGGGAAAGAAAGAAAGAAAGAAAGAAAGAAAGAAAGAAAGAAAGAAAGAAAGAAAGAAAGAAAGAAAGAAAGGAAGGAAGGAAGAAAAAAAGAGTTTTCTTTCATTCTTTTTTTTAAGAGCCTTTACATAAGTGACACCAGAATGAGAAATGGATTATTTTGGGCTCAGGAGAGGAAGGGAGTATCCAGAGTTCAGCCAACACAAGAAAAAGACATTTGCAGTACATTTTCTCTCTCTTTCTCTCTTTTTCTTTTGGCTTGGTTCTGGAAGAGGGAGGGAGAAGAGTGGAAGCTTGAAGCAACAGTCAAAGTCAAGGCACCTTTCGACTGCTGGGTTCAGAGGAACAGAGCTGGAAGGGGCCTTGGAGGTCATCCAGACCAACCCTCTGGAGACCGACCGTATAGCATTCCGGACAAACGGCTGCCCGGTCTTATAAAAACCTCCATTCTTATCTGAATAATATCTCCATTATTATTCTTATTCTAAAGTCCCCCCCCCCTTCTTCCTTGGAGATGGCGTGGGTGCGCTTGCAAAATGGCGGTCTATTTTTCAGAAAGCAGAATAGTGGAGTTCACAGACTGAACAGGGACCTTGGAGGTCTTCTAGTCCAACCCCCTGCTCCAGCAGGAAACCCCATACCATTTTAGACCAATGGCTGTCCAGTCTCTTCTTAAAAGCCTCCAGTGATGGAAGCACCCGCAACTTCTAGTGGCAAACAGTTCCACTGATGAACTGTCCCCCCTGACAGGAAATTTCTCCTTAGTTCTAGGTTGCTTCTTTCCTTGATCAGTTTCCATCCGTCGCTTCCTGTCCTGCCTTGTTTGGAGAACAGGTGGACCCCCTCTTCTTTGGGGGCAGCCCCTCAAATATTGGATGACTGACATCACGTCCCCTCCCTGGTCCTTCTTGTCATTAAAGTTCGTTCCTCCGTACAGGAATCTCTGGCTGGCTGGGGGATTCTGGGAATTGAAGTCCACATTATCCTTGAGTTTGCTGTAATAGACAAACACTCTCCCAGGGTGCTTAGCCAGAGCTGGGGAATTCTGGGAGCTGAAGTCCACCCATCTTAAAGTGGACAACTTGGAAAAAAACCCCTCTGCTCTCTAGAGACACATCCAGCTTTCTAGGCGTGGGAATTCTCTCACAGACATGATATCAGGGAATTTCCAAGCCAAGTTCCACTCCAACCACACTTTCTCTCCTGGAAGTCTAGCCAGGATCTTAGATCTCTCTTTGTTTGCTTGTTTCTAGCCCACCTTTATTATTTATACTAATGTTAAGTTACGTTACAAAATGGTGTGGGGTCTCCTGCTTGGGCGGTAGGGGGCAGGGTTGGACTAGATGACCTACAAGGTCCCTTCCAACTCCGATTATCTGTTGTCTGTTATTTACATTATGTTAGTTTTATAAACAACTCAAAAGGCTGAACGTATCTAATACAAGTAGCCCTCACAACCACAATCGAGGCCAATATTTCTGTCCTTAAGCGAGACATTTGTGAAGTGAGATTTGCCCCATTTTATGACCCTTTCTTGCCGCAGTGGTTATCGCTGCGGGTGTTAAAGTAGAAACCCGGCTGTTAAGTGAATCTGGCTTCCCCAATGACTTTGCCAGTCAGAATGGTCACCAAAGGGGACCATCATAAATACGAGTCAGTTGCCAAGGGTCCGATTTTTGATCATGGGACCCCGGAGATGCTGCAAAAAAAATTTCAGTGCTGTTGTAACTTTGAATGGTCACTAAATGAATCCAGAGCGGCTTGCATGATGCCGCCGGATAGAAGCCGACTCAACCGGTTTTACTCACCTGGGGCCGGTCAGTGTGGCTGTCTCTCGGACGGCTTGGGCGGTCTCCGAGGCGAAGTCCAGGGCTCCGGCCACCGGCTTGGTTAACGTCCCAACAAGCCCTTTTCCGAGACCGGAGATGAAGCCGCTAACTCCCCCTTCAGTCTTCACCCCTTCCACCGTCGAGGTGATCACGCTAGTTAACCCGCCAATGATGCCTGGTTTGGGGGAGTGGAAAAAGAAAAGACAAATATTTATTATAAGAGCTTGAACAAGATGTGGCAAAATGGTGCAAAAGGCAGCGGCCCGCATGAATTTGGATAGAGCTCAGTGTGCACAATGTATGACCTCTCCTGTGGAATAGAATAGAGTAGAATAAGAATAGAATGGAACAGAATGTAGAATAAAATAGAATTAGAATAGAGTAGGGTAGAGTGGAATAAGAATAATAATAGAATAGAATTAGAATAGAATAGAATAGAATATGGAATAAAACAGAAAAGAATGTAGAATAGAATTAGAATAGAGTAGGGTAGAGTAGAATAAGAATAGAATAGAATTCGAATAGAACACAGAATAGAATAATATAGAATATAGAGAACAGAATAATTCAGAATATAGAATAGAAAAGAATAGAATAACAGAGTTATGAGAGGTCTTCTAGTCCAACCCCCTGCAGGAAACCCTACATCATTTCAGTCAAATGTTTGTCTAATCCAGGGGTCATCAAACTTGGCAGTTTTAAAACTTGTGGATTGCAACTCTCAGAATTCCTCCTCCAGTCATGTTAGCTCAGGAATTCTGGGAGTTGAAGCCCACAAGTCTTAAACTTGCCAAGCTTGAAGACCCTTGGTCAATCTATGCAGCGTTAGAGCATTCACAAGTTCCATCTGTTGTTTCTTGTCCTGCCTTCAAGTGCTTGGGAGAACAGGTTGACTCCCTCTTCTTTGGGGAAACAGCCCCTCAAATATTGGAATGCTGCTATCATGTCCCCCCCAGGTCCTTCTCTTCATCAAAACTGAAAAGATACCCAAGGACAGCCTCAAAAGCGTTGCTGTTCTGGAAATATCCACAGGCGGAAAACTTTACAGCCTTGATAATAACGGATTTACCATGAGCCAGGCCTTGGATGCCGGCCACGAGATGTTCACCGCTGGTTGCTGCGTGGTATCGAATGTATTCCCGCTCTGTCTGATGCCGGTTATCCATGGTCTTTCCCAGACCGTCAGACAAAGTTCCCGTAAACTGTCATAAAGATTAGAAAAAGGACAGATATTAATTGTCTGGATTAATTCTGGCTATTAATTGTCCAGAATGTAACGACCCTACAGGTAGCTAAATAATTACATCCTAAGTACTGGTACTCCTGTATGTTTAAGGGAAGATAACCTTCTTTGTCGCCTTTCTGTGTACAGGATGACACATATCAAAAAGAAATTCCTCCTTTCCAAAGTACTGTATATAGATAGATAAGAAGGATGGATGGATGGAAATAGATAGATAGATTGATAGATATAGATAGATATAGAAGATATAGAAATAGATGATAGATAGGTAGATATATGTATAAGAGATATAGAATACAGATAGATGATAGATTGACAGATATAGACATACACACATATATGAGTATTTTTTCAATACTGCTTTAACTTCAAATGGACACTAAATGAATGGTCATAAGCCCAGGACTTTCTGTTTGAAGCTTGCATCTTTTCCCAACAAATCTGGGCATTTTCCCACTTCCTGGCTATAACCGACTCTCTGCTCACTCCGACTACTTTTCTCCCCCCTCCCAACAGATCTGAGGAATCGACTGGCTTCCCGGGAGTGGATCAGCCAAAGGCCCAGAACTCAGATTGAAACCTACAAAAAAATAATAATAATAAAAAGACAGGGGCCGGCCGCCGGCCAAAGGAAGGATTGTCGAGCAGCTCCCTTTTTGTGAGAATGCCAAACTTTGGCACATGGCTGGTGGCAGGAGGCCTGACGCCTTGGCTGAGAACGAGAAGGTGACTAGCTTTGGGCAATGGGTTAGCGAAATCAGCGTTAATAGCCACAATTCAGGGCTTCCTGGTCCAATCTTTGAAACTCCTCAAGCCTCAAGGCAGAGGATGATTCATCCAGAACCTTCCAAACACCTGGAGTCTTTTTTAAAAAAAAAAACTTTGAATTGGTTTTCTATTAAATACATTTCTTAGTGCTTAATGAGCATCGTGTTGTTTGGGTAATTATTGCTTAACATTATAAATTTTACATTCTTAATCTCCACCTCTCTTTGCCAGCCACTGGTAAAATAAGACTTCCATGGTTGATAACAATCTGCATCTTCTTTCTGTTTAATTTCTGAAGGTGAATGATTGTGGGGTCCTTGGTGCTCTCTGAGCTTGGTGGTTTTCTTGCAGACGTTCCATGACCCAATAAGGGAACATCATCAGAGCTAGAAAGGAATTGGGTTTGCAGAGGAAGATGATTGTGGGCTCCTTGGTGGTCTCTGAGCTTGGTTTTCTTGCCAACATTTCACAATCCAAATAGGGAATATCATCAGTGCTAGAAGGGAGTGGGGTTTGTGGAAGGGAGGAGGAGGAGGAGGAGAAGGAAGATGATTGTGGGGTCCTTGGTGCTCTCTTGAGCTCAGTGGTTTTCTTGCAGACGTTTCACGACCCAACTAGGGAACATCATCAGTACAGAGAGGAGGTGGTCTGTGGGTTCCTTGGTGCTTATGGAGCTGGGTGCTTTTCCTGCAGACGTCCCATCGCCCAAACTAGGGAACAGCATCAGGACTACTCCTGAACGCACTAAACCCACGGTCGTAATTGGGAGGAGCAATTTGCCCAGATGAGGACTCAATGAAGCGGCAGGAAGAGGAGGGGGGGCAGCCCCCTCCCCTCCTTGGCAGAAGCCTGGCGGGAGGCAGCTGCCCTCCGAGGAGGAGCTGCAGTGAAGCCGCCCAGCGGGTACCTGAGGGCGCCCCGTGTTGTGTAACAGGCCTGAATGCCAGAGAGATCCCGGCAGAAGCCGCTGGCTGTTTTCCCTGCATGTGCACACACAAACACACACACACACATGCACACTGACACACACACACACACACACACACACAAGGCTGTCAAAAGTCCACGGAGTGAACTTGAAATGACCCCAGCTGGAGAATCACTGGCAGGTTCAACGCCCGGGCAAGTTGGCCTTTATTAAGCTGGGACGGATCGTATTTTCTTTTTGGGTGGGTGGGGGAAGTGAAGCCTGGCAGGAGGGGGGGGGGCTTTCCCTCCTCCCCTCTGCCTTAGGGGAATAATGGCTCAACTGGACCCCGAGTCCCGTCCCATTGACGCCTCCCGCTTCTTCAAGCCATCCTTTAAGCCGGCTTTAAGCTCCTTTTTGGCGAGAAAAAGAGGCGCAGAGGGTCGAGGGGCACAAGCGAGCCCAAAAATCCCCGTTGCTAAAGCCGGACCTTCTGCCTCTTGCAGAATAGAACACCTAGAACTACGCCGCCTTCGGTCCGATCTAAGGTAGCATATAAAATCATACATTGCAATGTCCTCCCTGTTAATGAATACGTCAGCTTCAACCACAACAACACAAGAGCAAACAATAGATACAAACTCAAGGTAAAGCGCACCAAACTTGATTGCAAGAAATATGACTTCAGCCACAGAGGGGTGTCAATGTCTGGAGTACTCAACCTGACTCTGTTTTCTTCCTCCAAACCCCAAAAACTTCCACCTTAGACTGTCTCCTATTGACCTCACCCCTTTCCTAAGAGGTCTTAGGGGACGTGCAAAAGCACACCAACGTGCTTGCCGTCCTGTTCCTATTGTTTCTTTTATTTTTTCTTATATGTATCCATGTATTCCTAACTATGTTTTACTTATACCTATTATTTGTAGGCGATTGACAAAACCAAATAAATAAAATAAATAAAATATGAGCAGAAGTTGCCCTTGGAAGCTGTGGAGCTTCATCATCCCTGGAGGCTTTCAAGAAGAAGAGATTGGACTGCCATTTGTCAGAAATGGTGTAGGGTCTCCTGCTTGGGTGGTGGGTTGGACTAGATGACCTACAAGATCCCTTCCAGATCTATTATGATTGATTGATCGACTGAAATGGTCTAAGGTCTCCTGCTTGAGGAGGGGGAGGAGGTTTGCATGACCCCGTGACCGTCATGAACCTGAATCAATTGCTAAGTGTCCGAATTTTGATCATGAGGCCACGGGGTCAGCTATCCCTTTTCTCAGGGGTGTTGTAACTTCGAACCATCACTAAGGGAACTGTTGTAAGCCGAGGATCCCCTGTATTTTTATTCCATTTGTCAGGAATGGTGTAAGGTCTCCTGCTTGAGCACGGGGTTGGACTAGATGACTTCCAAGGTCCCTTCCAGCTCTATTCTGATTGATAGATGGATTGAAATGGTCTAGGGTCTCCTCTTTGAGCGGGGACTAGAAGACCTCCAGGATCCCTTCCAGCTCTATTCCGATTGCTTTCTTGATTGATTGATTAAAATGGTCTAAGGTCTCCTGCTTAAGCAGAGGGCTGGACTAGAAGACCTCCAAGGTCCCTTCCAATTCTGGCATTCTGTTATGATGCTGATTTTATCCCTTCAGTCATGTCCCCCTTGTGGCAATTCTACAGGCCAGGTGTCCAAAAAAACCCTTCTGAACTTGCACTATTTATTTGAGGGTTTTTTCCTCTGCTCTGGCTGAGCTCAGCTTTGATAGCGTCCAGCCAGCGAACGTCGGCGGGTTTCCTGGTTTCCTTTCCCCGCTGACTCTTGCCAGCATTAATTGCCATTTTCCAGTGAATTTCCCAACCCGCGCGGCCACGACGATGTGGCCCAAATAAAACCGGCTACCTCAACCTACAAAAACCTGACCCAAAAAACCCTGGTTTTCGATGTGAGTTTGCAAAGGGGAGGGGGCAATGCAGTGGCTGCCTTGTGCTTTAATCCCTCACTCTGCATTTTTGTGTGTGTGTGTGTGTGTGGTATGTCCCTGCTGAAAAGGGACTTTGGGGAAGGGTGTCAGGAAATGCTGCCAAAGTTTTGCCCTTCTGAAGGGCTTGTTTGTCGTATATATACATGGCACAGAACATCCAGGCCAGAGGCAAAATGAACAAATAAAAATGTTTTCCCTTTTGCCAAGGGTTCAAAGTCTGCATTGATGGTGATTTACAAATGGGGAGAAAGAGCGTGGGAGGGCTTGGAAGAGGGGGGTGGGAAGCAAAGCCAGGGCAACTTTTCACCTACACGCACACGCACACACACACAAACACATACACAGAGCAGCAGCAACACGGGCAATGTTACACAACCCATCCTCCCCCTCCTCTTGGGTCAAGCGCGGGACTCATAAAACAGGGAGCTTTGTGGGCTTGCTGGTTGTGGCTGGAAGCACAACACTACCACCTCGCCTCCAGAAGTTGTGAGTGCTGCAACACTTAAGTTTGTTTGTTTGCTTGTTTGTTTTTAAAAGAGAAGAAGATTGCAACAACCCTTCTTGCCTGAAATTCACTGAGTGGATGTCTCGCTTTAGCAACAGAAATTTCGGGCTGCACGGCGGTCTTAAGGGGAAATTAGAAGTAGAATGTCTGGTGTGTGAAATTCTGCAAAATTCAGGGTTTTTTCTTTCCCTGCCCCCCAATTCCTTCGTTCCCCATGGGCCACGAATGGTGGCGAGCCCCTTAACCTTTCCACACTTCGGATGGAAACGTTCTGTTCCTGGTTGGCCTCCGTGCTTCCCCCCTTCGAAATGGAAGGGGAGTGGGCTGCGGGGGTGGGCCGGGAGCTGCAGCTGCAGCTGGCTCAGCAGAAAGCAAAAACTCCCTAAGAAAACACACGACATGTCCAACATGAAAGCCACGCTCGCTGGGGGTATTTCGTGGCCTCGCCTGTTGATATATATATTTTTGTCAGTTTCCAAAATCTTTTTACACTCTCGGTCTCCACCCTAGCAAGGGAAATCGTGATTTACCTCCTTTCTCCTTTGGGTTCCTGAGAGGTTATGTTCTATGGCTGCTGTATTGTATTTATATTTTAATTTTATGTATTGCATTGCATGTACTGCATTGCATAGCACTGCATTCCGTCCTATCCTATCCTATCCTATTTTTCTATTCTATTCCATATTCTATTCTATTCCATATTTTATTCTATTCTATTCCATATTTTATTCTATTCTATTCCATATTCTATTTTACTCTATTCTATTTTACTCTATTCTATTCTATTCTATTCTACTCTATTCTGTATCCTATTCTATTCTTTCCCTTCCTTCTTTCCTTCCTCCCACCCTCTCTACCCCTTTTTCTTTCTTTCTCTTTTCTCCTTCCCCTCTCTCTTTCTTCCTTTCTTCTCCTTCCTTCCTCTTTTCCTTCTTTCTTTTTCTTTTTTTCTTTCCTTCTCTTCTCCTTCCTTTTTCTTTCTCTTTCTCTTTCTCCTTCCTTTCCTTCTCTTCTCTCTTCTTTTCTTCCTGAAAGCCAGCAGACTGCAGGGCAGAGGTAATGGAAATTCCCTCCCAGACCTAAATTTAGGATCAAAGTCCTTTCCTAGCATGCACAGACACACACATACACAGACAGCTGGTCTCCAGGGATCAAACTGCAGTGAACTTTCTCGATCTGGATTCTCTGTGCCAACTTCAATCCTCAGCTCTGGGCGTTTGAAAGAAGCCATTCCCCCACTGCACGCTTCCAAGGTACATGGAAAAACCATTATGGGGATCATCAAGCGAAAAACAAAAAAATTATATAATGGCAAAACCAGACACGGCCCATAAAGAAGGATTATTTTTTATTTTTGGCAGGCATTTTTTTTTTAAAGAGGGGTTATTAAAGTTCAAGCTTTGTTCAGCTTTGGAGCCCAAAGGCCCACCTGGTTTGAAGAAGCAGGTAACGGAGAAGGGGAAAGGAGCTGTGTTTTTCCTGACGTCTACCTTGGATTGCCAGCCGCCCACCCCCAAAGCACAAGCCAGACATGGATGAAAGAAAGTCTGGATTCTTTTTTTTTTTTTTTANAAAGTCTGGATTTTTTTTTTTTTTTTTTAATCCAGCAGAAGGATCTGGGAAGCAGATAGGGATCATTAATCATCCCTTCCTTGTTGACAGCATCCACGGAGAAGCTGCAGCCGTGGTCAACTGGTCAAGCTCAACTTCCTTGCAGGGAAAAGAGCAATATTTTAACAGAATGACAGAGTGGGAAAGGACCTTGGAGGTCTTCTAGTCTAACCCCCTTGCTCAAACAGGAGAATCAATCAGAATAGACCTGGGAATTTGAAGGTTTTCTAGTCCAACCCCCATTTGAGACACATGGCTGTCCAGTCTCTTCTTAAAAACCTCCAGTGATGGAAGCACCTGCAAATTCTAGTGGCAAGCAGTTACACTGGTGAATGTAGAACCCACAACTTCCTTCCTTCCTTCCATCCATCCATCCATCATGTACCCTATCTCTCTTAGAATCATAGACTCCTAGGGCTAGATGGGACCTTGGAGGTCTTCTAGTCCAGCCACCTGTTCAGGCGGGAGATCCTATATCATTTCAGACAAATGGCTGTCCAGTCTCTTCTTAAAAACCTCTAGTGATGGAGCTCTCACAACTCCTGGTGGCAAGCTGTCCCACTGGTTAATTGTTCTAAATTCCAATAAAGTTTTCTTTAATTCCAGGTTGCTTCTCTCCTTGGTAAGCTTCCACCCTATTATTTCGTCTTTCCTCGGTGTTTTGGAGAATAACTGAAGCGTTCAGGGTGGCATGACAGCAGTTTATAAATGGACCCCCTCCTCACTGGGACAGCCTTTCAAGTATTGGAAGACTGCTATAATGGCACTCCTAGTAACCTTCTCTTCGGATGGTCGTTAAGTGAGCTCTGTCAGAACTGTGCCTACCTTTGCTGCGGAGTTTGACACGCCATGGGCCACGTTCCGTATCAGTCCGCCGACGTTGCCGTATTTTATCAGCCCGGTGACTCCTTCGGAAACGTCGTTTAAGAGCCCCATGGGGTTACCCAGGAAGTCCACCGAGCTCAGGATCCTGGCCGCTTGGCTGAGCAGCTCCTGGGGAAACACGAGGCGGACGTCACAACGCAGAGCTTGCCGGCGGAAATCACAAACGTTCAGGGATGGCTGCCCCACAAGAAGGGGAATAAAAAGAAATTCTTTCTCCCTGATGGAGGAGAAAGCTCTTACCAGGGTTTCCTGATTCAGAGAAATCACTTTGAGATGGGAGGATAGATGGATGGGAGGATGGATGAATGGATGGATAGATGGATGAATGGGAGGATGCACAGATGAATGGATGGATAGATGGATCGATGGAAGGATGGGGTGAATGAATGAATGGATGGAAGGATAGATGGATGGGAGTATGGAAAGAAGGATAGATGGATGAATAAATGAATGGATAGATGGATGAATGGGAGGATGGATGGATGAATGGGAGGATGGATGGATGAATGGATGGAAGGATGGATGGACAAATTAATAAATGAATGGATGGATAGATGGATGAATGGATGGATAGATGGATATTTACAGGAGTGGAAAGCAAAGCAGATCTGGAAAAAAAAACCATGCACCCTGGGAGCAACTTACTTCCTGAAAGTGCTTGAGAATGTCGTTGACGATGAAGCTCTTGGTCTCATAGGGGTGAACCCGGGTGTAGGGATCCAGATCTATGACGGCGTCTTCGAAACGGACAAGAGGGAAGCCCAGGGTGCTCTTCAGCGCCTGAGCCACAATATCCGGGGGGGGAGAGAAAAAAACCCCGTCACCTGCTAGGTCTTTCCTTCTGTGAAATGGGTATTTAAGACAAAGCTCAGTTGAGCATCTGCCGGGGAGGTTGGTGTCACGCAGGAATGGATATTTTAGAAATTGTCACCAGACGGATGTGGACTTTGATGGAGAGTTAGGACTGCACAAAAAGAATAATGGCAGCCATCCAAAATAGCAATAGCACTTAAGACTTATATACCTCACAGCCCTCTCTGGAAGGAAGGAAAGAAGGAAGGGAGGGAGGGAGGGAGGGAGGGCAATAGCTCTTAAGACTTATATACTTCATAGCCTTCTCTGGAAGGAAGGAAGGAAGGAAGGAAGGAAGGAAGGAAGGGAAGGAGGGAGGGAGGGCAATAGCTCTTAAGACTTATATACTTCATAGCCCTCTCTGGAAGAAAGGAAGAAAGGAAGGAAGGGAGGGAGGGAGGGAGGGAGGGAGGGCGGGCAATAGCTCTTAACTTATATACTGCTTCCCAGCCCTCTCTAAGCAGTTTACAGAGTCAGCCTTTTGCCCCCAACAAACTGGATCCTCAGTTTACCGACCTTGGAAGGACGGAAGGCTAAGCCAACTGGGAGCCTGGTGAGAATCATCCTGCACGGGTTAGAATGAGGGCTGAGAAAATATCTACAGGCCCCCTCACATCTTGGATAGATGACCTACAACGTCCCTTCCAACTCTGTTGATCTGAAATCTATCTTAAGACAATCCGTTCCAACTCCTTTCCTCCAGATGACAGGTTATAGAATTATAAAATCTTGGTACAGAATGATTCACAAGAGCTCATTAAACAGGACTTAAGTTTAATTAACACACACACACACACACACACACA
>BHFT01006995.1:0-106530 GCA_004320025.1 Laticauda laticaudata | reverse complement strand
CCCCCCCCCCCCCCCACTTTGTTTAAGACATCCACAAAGTCTTACCTTCAGATCCAGGGGGAGCTTGCTAGAGGTAAAAACGCTCAGTTTTATTTGGGGTATGCTAATTTTGAGGTTTTCAAAGTAGTATCGCTTCCGGGCAAGCTCTTGACCGGCGGGCTTTTCATGAAGGTTTTCATCGTAATTTTCAACCTCTGCAAGGGAAGTTCAAAGAAGAGAGGAAGAACAAGAAAAAGAAAAGAAAAAGAAAAAGAGGAAGAAGAAAAAGAAAAAGAAAAAAAAGAAAAAAGAAAAAGAAAAGAAAAAGAAGGAAAAAAAGAAAAAAAAAAGAAAAATAAAAAGAACAAAAAAAAAAGAGGAAGAAAAAGAGAAAGAAAAAAGGAAAAAGTTATTTAAGCTGCAACGGAGCCCAACATTTCTGTTGCTGAGTGAGACATTCGTTAAATGAATCCCCTCCCTTCCCCATTTTACAGCCTTCCTTGCCAACACTGTTAAGTGCATTTTGCCCTGTTTTACAGCCTTTCTTGCTACGGTTGTTAAGTAAACCACTGCAGTTGGTACGTGAGTAACACGGTCGTTAAGTAAATGTGGCATTACTGCCCCCCCCAAGTTAAAACTTGGCTTGTCAGAAGGTCGCAAAAGTGTGACCCCGGGATGTTGCAACCGTCGAAAATTCAAGTCAGCTGCCCAAGCATCTGGAATTTGGATTGCACAACCGCAGGGACGCTGCGATGGTCGTTAAGTGTGAAAAACATCCCCACATCCCCCTTTTTCTGCGCCGTTGTAACTTTGAACAGCCCCTAAATGAACTTGTTGTAAGTCGAGAACTGCCTGTATAAGTGGAAACAAAAAGAGTGAGGTAGATTTTGAAAGATAATTTGGAAGGAATGTCTCCGTAAGACGTTCTCTTTTTAAAAAAATATTTTTTGGGGGGGAAAGTAACAGACCCGGATTAGCGGCGGGTAAAAAAGCTGCATTTTGCCAAACGGTTTTTCAGGATCCATCAAATTTTACGGGAAGAAACGTACCTGATTCTGACTGGTTGCAGCCAAAGAAACTGAGAAGTTTCAGAAGCAGCTTCTCCTCAATTTGAACTGTGAATCTGCTCGCCGTGACCATCAGGTGCTACACATGATAACAGATAACAATCAGAGTTGGAAGGGACCGTATAGGTCATCTAGTCCAACCCCCCTGGCCAGGCAGGAGGCCTGGAGGGGTGGTGGGAAAGAGGAGACGAAGGAAAAGACACCAAGAGGTGAACCTGAATCACGAGGTGGCCCGCAAATAAATGTGATCGTAATGATAAAAGGTTGCAAATGAATTGCATTTCAATGTTGGAGAACCTCACAAGGCTGGAATTTAAGTTTAGGAATTCCTGAGGTGATCTTAGAAGGAATACATCAAAATAAGGGCTGTTGTCTCAATAAAATCAGAATTATGGGGCCCCGGATGCTCTCTGAGCTTGGTTGTTTTCTCGCAGACCTTTCATGACCCAACGAGGTAACAACATCAGTACTAGAAGGGAGGTAGGTTTGAAGGGAGGAGGAAGAGGAGGAGGAGGAGGAAGAGGAGGAGGAGGGCTGTGGAGTCCTTGGTGCTCTCTGAGCTCGGCTGTTTTTTTGCAGACCTTTCATGGCCCAGCTAGGTAACGTCATCAGTGCTAGAATGGATTACCTTGTATATGTCACTCAGAGGACTTTTACTGGGGAATTTCATAGCATTCAGCTGCACGGCTGGGCCCGTTTCGGCAGCTTCATTTTCACCCAGCTTGGGGGTGAGGAAAAGCATGAAGGGCTGAGTGGTGCGGAGAAGCTGGTTATCTACCTGGGAAGAGGGAAAACAGACAGTCAAACTCCAGGCTATAAACAGCTCTGTTATTAAAACAGAGGCCAAAAATACGATCCATAGACAAGTTTTAAAGCTGGCAAGTTTGGAGACCCTTGAATTAGACATACGTAGCTCCCTAAATGGTTCATTGCATGGTTTAGCCTCCTGCCCCTAATCTTCCCTCTTGCCCTTCTCTGCACCCCATCCTTGAACTGGTCCTAAGGTGAGCATAGTGAGGCCAGTGTTCTCTGCCTGTCCTTTCACTTACCTGCACATCCTGTATGCTCAGTTCCAGCACCTGACTGGCCGACAGCTGGGTGAAGTGGACAGTGATGCCCATGAAACTCGCAAAGATCAGTTCCTCGGGGGCCTTGTTAACCAAAGACAAGCCGATCCCTCCTTCCAATTTCAGGTGGACCTGCGAAAGGGTGAGACACACACACACACACACACACACAGAGGAGTTGTTGTTGTTCTTGTTCTTTGGGAAGGAATGGCAGCCTCCAGGCCACAGCTGTTTTCTGCAAAAACTCACTTCCAACTCTTGTTCCAGGTCTGGATTTTTCAATTTCCACAGGTCCTGGTCCAGCTCTTCTCCTTCGTACGAGAGACGTTCATTCCTGCGCTGGTTGAAATCGGTGATCTAATATGGGAGGCACAGATAGGATGCTTTTCGGGCGGCAATTCTAGGAAATTCACAATTGTCGAGGGTTGTCTGTACACAGCATGGGTCTTGTTCTCTGTGGGTTTTAAGCTATGGGATGACAAGAGAATCTTTCTTTTTCCTTCTCTCTCTCTCTCTCTCTCTCTCTCTCTCTCTCTCTCTCTCTCTCTCTCTCCTCTTTTTCTCTTCTCCCCTTTCCCTCCCTCTTCTCCCTCTCCCTCTCTCTCTCCTCTTTCCCCTTTCCCTCTCTCCTCTCATTCTCTCTTTCTTTCTCTCCTCTTTCCCCCTTTCTCTCTCTCTCTCCTCTTTCTGCTCTCTTTCTCTCTTTTCCCCTCTTTCTTTCTCTCTCTCCTCTCTCATGCTCTCTCCTCCTCCTCTCTTTTTCTCCCCCCCCTAATTCTTTCTCTCATTCTTTCTCTCTCTTTCTCTCTCTGGACCTTGGGAGGTGATTTTGTACTTAAAAGGACAAACAAGCATTTGGAGGTGGGGGAATTACTCTGTTTTAGAGGCTCAGATCAAATAAAAAATAATAAATAAATAAATAAAAGCACAGCCGTTACCTGGAGAACTCTGGTCGGGCCATCCGGAATAACCTGGACCGCCAGGGCTCCAGAACCAGGCCGCATCTTCTGGTTGATGAACTGCTGCTCTGATGGGACCGGACTCAACTGCTCAAGGGAGGTGTCAGGTCCAAGAACTACTTCTGCCCCATCACGAAGCCCGGCTCTACCTCCTTTGGCCTAAGGAGAAGGAGTTGACAGAGTTGACAGAGTTGGAAGGGACCTTGTAGGTCATCTAGTCCAACCCCTGCCCCCACCCCACCCCGCCCAAGCAGGAGACCCTACACCATTTCTGACAGAGCCCTTGCCTACCTGTACCGTGAGTCCATGCATGCCGCAGAGCAGTTTCCCATCGCGGAAGCTCCAGGTTTGAGTCGTGCTTCTCCGCCGGTCTGGTTTCCTCAGCATCAGGGGCTCATATCTAGGGCAGCAGGAACAACGTCAGTCAGTCAGAACAGAGGTGGAAGGGACTGCAGAGGTCTTCTAGTCCAGCCTCCTGCTGAAGCTGGAGATTCTAGACCATTTCAATTGGTTAGTCAATCAACCAATCAATCAGAACAGAGCCGGAAGGGACCTGGGAGGTCTTCTAATCACTTAGCAACTGCCTCGCTTAACAACGGAAAATTCAGGCCCAACTACCTGTACGGGACCATGGTTTGCCCTGAGCTCTTGCTCTAACTGAGCGTCTCAGATGGAGAGAAAACCATGAGCTTAGCCCACCTGTTGTCCGTCACAGCGGCCAACCCAGCGATGTCCAGAATCATGGAGGACTCGGCCGAGCGAGGCGGGGAGGGTTTATTCGGGGGACGGGGGACGGCCGAGCCTTCGTGGCACAGCATGCCGGTCCCTGTCATTCTCCACAGCTGAGAGCGTTTCCCAGGTTCCTGCGAGGGGGAAAAAAGTGGGGGGGGGGCAATGAAACCAAGAGGCTGCAGCTCAGTTTTACCTTCTTCGAGGCAGAGTCTCTCCCCCACCCCCACTTTCTTCCCAGGGATTCCAAGCAGCATAATTTGGAAGAAAAAAACCAGGAGAATCTCTGCAGCTCAGGGTTGAACAGTTCTTGGGGGCTCCCTGACCATGGTGGTTTGCTTGCAGATGTTTCATGACCCAACTAGGGGAACATCATCAGGGACAGCGCATGTGGGAGTACACAGTACAGATAGGAGGCAGTGACTAACTTGCCAATTCTCGCTGACCGCATAATCATGCTGGCGAGCAGGTAATACAGCCAGTCCTAGTGAAAGGACTTCTCCTGGTTCAACCATGTGAAGTTTCCTACCTTTTTCTTTAAGATGACTCTCTGCGTCTTGGGAGAAACATCCAGAACCAGCTCCGCGCAGTCCAGATCCTTGTAGGTAGCAACAGGTCTTCCGGTCTCTTCTTGGACCCTAGAATTTCGAAGAAAATTGAGGAGGAATGGTAAGAAGTGAATCGCAGACAAAATCCAGATGAAAATCATAGATTTTAACTTTATTGAAAATCTGAGTGGAAAAAGCTAGGCTGGCTTGGACATTGAGAATATTGCTGGAATTGGGGATAGTTTAATGAAAAGAAGGAGTGGGGCGACGTGATAGCAGTCTTCCAATATCTGAGGTGCTGTCCCAGTTAATCTATTCTCCAAAGCACCGCAAAGCAGGACAACAAACATGGATGGAAACTCATCAAGGAGAGGAATGGAAATCCTTCCCTTCCCCACCATCCAGTCAAGAGCTGAAGAAGCTTCTTGGATGACAAGCAAAATGTCTTTTGAAAAGCTAGAAAGTCCAGTTGCCTCTTGAAAAAAAAAAAGCACTTTTGGGATAATCAAGGAGGGAAGAAACCTGGAATTAAGGAGAAATTTCCCACAAGTGAGAACAATTAATTGGTGGAACAAAACAGTGGGTGCTTTTAAGCAGAGACTGGACAGCCATTTGTCTGAAACTGTCTAGGGCTTCCTGCCTGAGCAGGGAGTTGGACTAGAAGACCTTCAAGGTCCCTTCCAATGTTCTTATTCTATTCTGTTCTGAGAAGCCCCTGCAAGAGTGAGTTCATTCCAACGACTCTGATTTTATGCCTAAGCAAAAATTTTCACTGTGACCGCAGCGGTTAGTTGGAGGAGTTTTACTAACAGATTGAACCTTTTTACGTGTTTACCCCGAAAAGGTGTACGTGGCCGCGATGTAGATGAAGTTTTCGTAATACAGCTGCTTGCTCTCTTGGAAGTCGTTCATGCAGCAGGTGACTTCGGACGAGCCGGCTCCTTTGACGGTCAGAGTGACATAAGGCGGGAGGGTGGGCTCGTCCCAGGCGTAGTCCAAAGTGGTGGAGGGCTTCACTTCGGTGCTGAGACGTGGCTCGGCCACACCGTGCTGGGTGAACACGACTGGGACCTGTGAGGAAAAGTGGAGAGAACAGCAACGAAGGTTTGCCATCAGGGCCCTAGATGATAGGCTCAAGATCCAGATGGAACTTGACAAGACTGGAACACTCGACCCTATTGAACAAAATGAAATTCAATGTAGAGAAAAGTAAAGTCTTACACTTAGGCAAGAAAAACCAAAAGGACACAGATAGACTAGGTGAAACCAGGCTTTATAGCAGGAACTGGGAGAGGGACCTTGGAGTCTCAGTGGACAACCAGCTAAATAGGAGCAAGCAGTGTGCAGCAGCCTCCAAAAAAGCTAATGCAATCCTAAGTTGTATTAACAGGGGGATACAATTAAGATTGAGGGAGATACTAATACCACTCTATAAAGCCTTAGTAAGGTCACACCTAGAACACTGCATCCAGTTTTGGTCACCACACTAGAAAAAAGATCTTGAGACTCCAGAAAAAATGCAGAGAAGAGCAACCAGGATGATGAGGGGGTTGGAGGCTAAATAACATACGATGAATGGTTGCAGGAACTGGGCCTGGCTAGTCTAGGGAAGAGAAGGACCAGGAGAAACAGGATAGCAGCCTTCCAATGTTTGAGAGGCTGCCACAGAGAGGAAGGGGTCGACCTGTTTCCCAAAGCACCTGAAGGCCAGACAAGGAATAACAGATGGAAACTGACCAAGGAGAGATTCAACATGGAAATAAGGAGAAATTCTCTGACAGTGAGGACGATCAATCAACAGAACAGAAGTTGCCTTCAGAAGTTGTGGGAGCTTCATCCCGGAAATTTTTAAGAAAAGACTGGACTACCATCTGTCAGAAATGGTATAGGGTCTCCTGCTTGGGTGGGGGATTGGACGAGATGACCTACAAGGTCCCTTCCAACTCTTAACCTGGAAGTAAGGATTGAAGGCCCGGAGATTAAAACATACAAAGAATGGTCCTTCAATAATTTTGTTAATCTATCCATCTCTGCATTGATATATCTTATCAATAATGAATGTTCATTTTCAGAAGCCCAACCCAGTGTAATTTTTTTTTTTACCTTAGAAAAGTTGTCGATGCGGTATGGAGGCGGGAATTTGTCAGTGTCGCTGAAGGAGACGCAGTAGGTGGCTCTCCTCAAGGTGATCTCGACCTGAAGGAAGCAGCACTTACCGAGGGTGTCCCTGGGGAGTTTCAAAGGCAAATTGTGTTAATATTGTTGTGTATTTTGGAACCTGGCAAATTCCTTTCCTGTCCCCTTGCTAGAAATCCTCGCTCGTAAACAAAAAGAAAATTAAAAAATCCACTGTGCAATAAAACCCTCAACTTACAACAGTTCACTTGGTAAGTGTTTGGAGTTACAACGGCACTGGAAAAAAAAAGGACCGTGTGTGTGTGTGTGTGTGTGTGTGTGTGTGTGTGTGTGTGTGTGTGTGGTGGGATCAAAATTCAGATGCTCGGCAACTGCCTCGTCTTTATGACAATTGCAAATTTGATCCCTTCTGACCCGCAAAAGACAACAGGGAAGCCGGGTTCATTTCACAAACCGTGGGGCTGACTTAACCCCTGCAATGTTCTGCTTAATGATGGTGACAAAGGAGGTCGTAGAATGGGAAGGGAAGGGGGAAAAACTCACTTATTGCCAAGTGACGGCTGTTAAGTGAATCAGTCAGATGGCCGCAAAAAGGGGATGGCCTGAACCCTGGGACACTGCAGCCGTCATAAATATGACTCTGTTGCCAAGTGGGCAAAGTTTGATCACATGACCACAGGGGAATGCTGCCAACGGTTGTTAAGTGTGAAAAGAAACGGTCCTGGGTCAGTTTTTCTCAGGGTTGTTGCAACGTCAGAGAGTCACTAAGCAAACAGTCATAAGTGGAGGACTATCAGTGCAATGGGACTGGTATGAGGGGCAGCAACGACACCAAAGGACTCACAACGGCCATTCTGAGGCAGGGCACACACACACACACACAGAGTTTCCTACCTCATGTTGATGTGGAAGGAATTGTTCTTGTTGACTTCAAAGCCTCCAGACCAAATGCAGTTGGGGACGTCCATCAGCCGGACGCACAGCAACTGGTCGTAGTCGTTGCGTGGCCAGTGGAAGACTACGCTGGAACCGGGGAGGGTGGAGAGGTAGCCCTCCGGATTGGATGTCCCCTATCGAGGAGGGAAAGGAAAAGTCACAGGCAGCTCAATTCAAAAATCCAGGAACAGGAGACAGAAAGAGAGAGGGGCTTTTCCTTATTGTCACTAAAATTAGAATTCTTTATTGGCCAAACGTGGGATGAAATGGGATGAAATAGAATAGAATGGAATAGAAAATAGAATGAATAGAATAAATAGAATAGAATGTAGAAAATAAGAATAGAACATAGAGTAGAATGCAGAATAGAATAAATAGTAGAAAACAGAACAGAATATAGATAATTAGAATGGAATATAGAATAGAATGCAGAATAGAATAGAATATAGAATAGAATATAGAATAGAATAAATAGTAGAAAATAGAATATAGACAATTAGAATAGAATATAGAATAGAATGCAGAATAGAATAGAATTCTTTATTGGCCAAGTGTGATTAGAAACACAAGGAATTTGTCTCTGGTGCCTAACCTCTCAGTGTACATACAACAAGAGTGATCGATCATTATCATAGTCATTGTTAAAATATATTCATCATATAGCATTAGAGACATTATCGCATTATAGAGGCATTATATATATTATATATAAATTATATATATTATATTATATATTATATAGAGGCATTATAGCATTCATGTTAGTCATGAATACTAAATAAGCAATCGACATAAATCATACTGGGATACCAATTAAACAATTTAGAATTAGATTGTAAGATGCAAGCCGCAAAGTTATAGTCACATAAGATCAGGAGGTAGGTAATAGGTTAATAATTATGACGTTGAGGCAATGTTCCTCAATCTCGGGACTTCAGCTCCCAGAATCGCCCCCTGCCAGCCTGGGGAGAGGGAATTCTGGGAGCTGAAGTCCACCCATCTTCAAATGGCCGAGCTTGAGAAATCCTTAGGGGTTATAGGAGGAGCAAAGGGCAAGGTTTTTTCTTTTTTACCTGTCCTCTGGCGAATGCCCTCTGTGCGAAGGCGAGGGTATGCGAGGATTTATTGTCCAGCAGGTAGCGAGGTGCGAACGTCACCATGCAAGTATCCATGTGGAGACCTCTGCCCTTCTTAATGTCAATACCTGGTTAAAACACATAGCTGGTCAGGACAGGAGGGCCAGAGTTCGGGCATCTAGCACAATTAACTTTTATTTATTGGAGGGGAGGGTGGTCCTTGATGCATTCTGAGCTTGATGGTTTTCTTTCAGACCTTTTGTGACCCAACTAGGCAACATTATCAGTGCTAGAAGAAAATGGTTTCTAGCACAAGACATTCCCTAGTTGGATCATGAAATGTTTGCAAGAAAATCACCAAGCTCAGAGAGCACCAAGGACCCCATAGTAGTCCTCCTCCTCCTGCTCTCTGCAAAGCCCCTTCCCTTCTAGCACTGATGTTGTTACCTAGTTTGGTAATAAAACCAAGGAAACTACCAAGGACCTCTCATTTCAGCCCTGAGCTATAAATACTCTCCTTTATTTGTCTGTATGTTGCTACCCTTACCCCAAAGGCTCTGAGTGACTAAGGATAAAATACATAAAAAGAAACTTTTTTAAAAAATCATGACCCTCTACCCGAAAAGAATAATTAGATATAAAAAAAATCCCAATTGAGTTGCAAGAAGGAAAACAGAGAAAGACCCTACCGATATTATAAATAAGGCCTGGTCGGTTTCCTTGCTGGATCACTTTAAGGGCTCGGACGCCGCTTCCTCCATCCAAGGAGAAGGCCTGGCACCAGCCAGGCATCCCCTCGGGGTGGATACCTCTGCCAACTCTCATGGTACAACTGCATTAAAAAAAAGAAAAGAAAATCAGAATAAATTAAGCTCTCAACTCTCAGGTATTATGACACGACCTGTGAATTTGCTAGCAGGTAATCTCGTTTGTCCCATCCGGGTGTTCCAAAACCTCATTCCCTTCATCTCGCAGAGGATCGAGTCGTAACAACGGAAGAGACATACACACACCTTGACACTGACACACACACACAGAGTCACAAAGAAGCTTACAGGTTTGGCTGCTCTTTGTCAGCATAGCAGAAGAGGAGGGGGCTCAGGCTGCGGGCCAACTCGTGTTCTTCAAACTGTCCGGCTGCGTCGGTTTTTGCATTTTCTTGCCGGAAGATTAAGGGCAACCCTTTGGATGCAAGTAAAAGATAATATTCAAACAGCTGGAATTGGGGATGGACAGTTTCATGAGAAGGAGCAGGGGGGTTGACACGATAGTGCTGTTTCAATATTTGAGGGGCTGCCCCAAAGAAGAGGAGGGGGGGTCCACTTATTTTCCAAAGCACCAGAAAGGCAGGACAAGAAGCAAATGGATGGAAACTCATCAAGGAGAATTCACCTGTTTTATTGATGAGCCAGTAAGGAGCTGAGATGAATATCTTCAAAGAGCCTTTGGCTTGGCACACAATCCGGATAGTGAGGTTCAAGAGACACTTGTTGTTGTCGTACAGCCTCATCCGCACCACGTAATTTTGTGTTCCCGGTGGGATCAGAAGCTCCTTGCAGTGGGTGAAGTTTTCGAGGCAGATCCCTGGCATTGAGGCAGAAGGAAGTTAATGGTACCGAAATAAATAAAGAACAGTTCCAGATTGTAGCACAGGCAGGCCTAGACTTCCAACATTTCATTTAGGGACGCTTCAAAAGATACCAAAAAGGTTTGCAAAATCATTTTATGACACAATGTATGACCATTGTAACTTACGACCGTGATGGGCAGAGTCCATTACGGCCGCAGGTCAAGGGCAAGGGACTAGCTGCAGATGTAACTCATTTTAAAATTAGATTTTAAAAAATGATTAAGGCAAAATTAGACTCACTTCTAAAGGCAAAATTAGATTCTTGAAAGAAAGGATTCTTAAAGCAAAATTAGATTTAAAAAAAACTGATTAAGGCAAAATTAGACACATTTCTAAAGGCAAAATTAGACTCACTTCTAAAGGCAAAATTAGATTCTTGAAAGAAAGGATTCTTAAAGCAAAATTAGATTTAAAAAAAACTGATTAAGGCAAAATTAGACACATTTCTAAAGGCAAAATTAGACTCACTTCTAAAAGGAAAAATTAGATTCTTGAAAGAAAGGATTCTTACGGCAAAATTAGATTTTTAAAAAAATATAAAAACAAAATATAAAAAACAAAAAGACTCACTTCTAAAGGCAAAATTAGATTCTTGAAAGAAATTATTCTTAAAGCAAAATTAGACTTAAAAAATGATTAAGGTGAAATTAGACTCACTTCTAAAAGCAAAATTAGACTCACTTCTAAAGGCAAAATTAGACTTTTGAAAGAAATGATCCTTAAGGCAAAATTAGATTTAAAAAAAAAAGATCAAGGCAAAATTAGACTTTTTTTTTTAAACGATTCTCAAGGCAATTTTTAAAAATTTATTCTTAAGGCAAAATTAGATTAAAAAAAAAGATTCTTAACGCAAATTAAAGATTTTGGGAGACTACTGACCAACGTGACCAGATCAATTTGCAGACTGACATCATCGGCGGCTAGCCGGATTGCAACCGGCAACCCCCGAGTTTGCAAAAGTGGTGCTTTGCCCTTACCGAGTTCGATGTTCTGCGAGGTGTCGGCGGTGTGCAGGACGGTTTCCTTCCTGGGTTTCAGGGTCCCGTTGATCGGGGCGCCCTTGACGTAGAACTCCAGCTCGCAAGGGAGCAAGTTACATAGCACCACGGTGGGCAGGAGATAAATGGTGTGTCCCGGCTGGCGGAAAATCTGTTTGGCGCTATCTGAGAAGATGCTGGAAGGCATATAGTCTGGATAATTCTCTTTCTTGATAGCCACACAAAACCTACAAGGGGGGGAAACAACGGGGGGCGGTTTAAAGAGGTGTGTGTGTGTGTGTGTGTGTGTGAAATCCCTGCCTTTTTGGAGGCTTTTACGAACTCTCCATGTCCTAGAGTTACGACCGCGAGGGAGCCCGAAACAGCACAAAACCAACTCCTTGTCCCAATAAAACCCCTTTTATTTAGTGCACAGGGAATTTCTCTCCAGCAAAGTCCTGGCCAATGGTCTTTCAAGAGAGTTTACAACTACAGACCTTTTATCAGGCTTGGAGAGTTGCCAGGCCGATATCTTTCAGACACCAAGCTGCAGTAGATAATGCTTGGCAAGAATTCAGGAACAGAATGAATTAATTGTCTCCTGCAAAACTCCACTCCCCTTTTGCCATTCACTGTCCACCTGTGGCTTTACTCCTGAGTCAACCCTTGTTCCTCAGCTGTTTCCCTCTTCTGGCAATTCTGTGCATGTGCACACTGGGAACAGGCTCCAGCTGTTCTTCTTCCCCACTGATCTCCAACTCCGAGGGCAGCTGATAACTGTCAGGACAGCCCTGGCCCCATCTCTGCCTCCGATGCAGAGCCCATGACAGAGCCTTCCCTAGACTCCAGGATTGGCCCATGCTCCTCCTCAACCTCCTCACTGTCCAAATCTGCCATCAGTTCTGCTGGCCACTGGCGGGCCACAACATCACCTAAAGAATAGACTCACCTGAAGAATTGGCTCAATTAAAGAATCGCCTCACCTGAACAGTCGACTCACCTGAAGAACCGGCTGTGGTCCAGCTCCATGGAGTGACACTCCCTCTTGCTGCTGCTGACCTCCAAAGTTTTCTGGACATTTGTCCAGTGGATGGGAGATTTGCAGAAAAAGACGCCGGTGCCTTTCGGCCTGGCCTGGAGACGCCAGGAAGTCAGGTGCAAGGGGATGGCGAAAGAGTCCCCTGGCATCACCGCGGGGAGCAGGACAGGTTCTGCACGTAGGTAGGAAAGAGCGTAATTATTTCTGAGGGCTCCACTGAGCTGGCTGGGTTGGTTTTTGTTTTCTTTTTCTTCCCAATGTTTCATTACCCGACATGATAGATATCTGTAATAGCAGCTTGGTTTGCGGGTGATTCTCAAATTCATCCTTAACACAGGGGTCTTTTTCCCCCTCTGGCTAAATGACTGGCCATATGTACCTCTTGGCCCCCTCCTCATTTTAGGAAGTCATCACATAAAAGATCCAGTTTTGGTCACCCCCTTACAATAAAAAAGAGATTGAGACTTTGGAAAAAGGACAGAGGAGAGCAACTAAGATGCTTGAAGACTAAACAAATAACAGTTGCAGGAACTGGGTTTGCCCAGTCTAGAAAAAAGAAGGTTTAAGGGGGGGATATGATAGCAGTCTTCCAGTATTTGAGGGGCTGCCCCAAAGAAGAGGTGGTCAAGCTATTTTCCAAAGCCCCTGAAGGCAGGACAAGAAGCAATGGATGAAAACTCATCCAAGGAGAGAAGCAAACCTAGAATTAAAGAAAAAATTCCTGACAGTGAGAACAATTAACCAATGGAACAGCTTGCCACCAGAAGTTGTGGTTGCTCCATCACTGGAGGTTTTCAAGAAGAGACTGGACAGCCATTTGTCTGGAATGATATAAGGTCACCTGCTTGAGCAAGGGATTGGACTAGAGGAGCTCCAGGGTCTCTTCTAGCTCCATTCTAATTGAAAAAAAAACAAAACAGCTGTTTTGTGGCTTCTGAAACTCTGAAGCACTTACTGTCCGGTGCTGAAGGACTGTCCAGCCTCAGCTCCATTGGCATTTCAAGTTTGTTTTTCACAATCAAAGCTGAACGAACTGTGATCACCTTCCTGGCGCTGCCCTCCATGGTCACAGCGAACACCACTCGAACTGGAGGCAATGAAGAAAACTGTAAAAATATACAGATATATATGTATTTAAAGAAAGATGAAAATGGAAGCGACTTACGGACAGGGTGAACACAAACGCACACAAATTCTTCAGCCACTTGCATAGACTTTTACATCCCAATGATTTTCCTTAGTAAGATGCCATTTTTTTTTTAAATGAGGAAATGTTTGTGCCTGAAGGTGAATTAAATACTATGGTGTCTCTAATGAGGGGAGAGTTAGCATTGTGAATCCAGCAAGAGTGAATGTTGTGTTGGATGTGATGGTTTCATAAACCTCATTCTCTCCCTCTTTCACTCCGTGCTGACTGAAACATGTTCGGAATATAGATTTTAAAAAAACAACCCAAAACCAGTTCCACAACTAATTTTGTCTTGCTCTATGGATGCTCAAGGGATGCTCAGCTATGCTGGCTGGAGAATTCTGGGAGTTGAAGTCCACAAGTCTTCAAGTTGCCAAGTTTGGAGACCTCTAGCTTGGAATTAGGTAAGGGTCGCTGGAATCCAAGGGAAGTTGGACTTATAGTTTGCTTATGGCTATGTAAGGATTCTCGGACAATCCCTCTTTTGACCCCGCCCTCAGGTTCTGCCACTCTTTCCCCCACATCTGATTTGTGAAAGGCATGGTGGTTTAAACAAACCACAAGTTTGAACACAAACAGCGCTAAATGAGAAACGGAAGGATGGAGGAAAGGAAATCCAACTTACATAAACCTGTGGATGGATGATGTTGGTTCTACTAATGGGGCTGCCGACCTACGTAAAGAGCAAGAAAAAGAAAGTTGAATGCATGTGTGTGTGTGTTTATTGTTAGACATAAACTGCTCTTTTTTTTTTCCTGAAAAAAATAAAAGAATTCAAGCCTGAACTTACAGTTGAGGAAGAATTGCTTTTATCTGGAGCTGCATACCGGAAAAATATCCCCACTTTGTCAACCGACACAGGGTTGACGGCCTCCCAGCCGTTCACTCTCACTTGAAGCTGGTGAATTCTCAGGTCGTGTGTATGCCTGGAAGGGTATTTAAAAAAAAACAAACAAATCAATTTATGTGGCGATCGACAGAACAATGTTCAGGAGAGACAGGCCCAAATTTACATCCCAAATGAGGAAAAAATAATAATAATACTAATCCTTACATCTTTTCCACCGGCCAACCCCAAATCAAATGTTTAACCAAGTAAAAATGTGTAATAAAGTGAGATTTAATAAGAATACAGGTGGTCCTTGACTTACAACGGTTTGTATAGTGACTATTTGAAGTTACAACAGCACTGAAAGAAACGAGTTATGACCATTTTTCATGCATATGACCATAGGGTCACGTGATTGTAACTCAGACACTCAGCAACTGATTCATAATTATTTATGATGGTTGCAGCATCCCGGGTCACACAACGTCCATGGGGAAGTCAGATTCACTTAACAACCATGTTATTAACTTAATAAGTACAGGGACTCACTTAGCAAATGTGGTGAGGAAAAGTCGTAAAATGGGGGGCAAAATTCACTTTACAAATTTCTCACTTGGCAACCTAGCATTCTTTAAAAAAAAAATCTAGTTTTGCTTTAATAATCATTTTTTTAAAAATCTAGTTCTGCCTTAAGAATCTTTTTTTTCAATCTAGTTTTGCCTTAAGAATCACTTTAAAAAAAAAACCAATCTTGGGCTCAATTGGAGTCGTAAATTCAAGGATTACCTGTATAAGGATTAGCATTTATAGAATATGCACAATATAATATATTATACACAGATGCAGAGAGGCTACCAAATATACCCAACTGATGAGAAGAATCTAAGATTATAAATGATAAATATAAAATTCCTCCTTCGGTGTTAAACTAACCCTAGCAATCTAACAGACGTTCAGAAACGTTCAGATGATGTTTTTTTCCCCCCTTCTCCCCTATGTCACCTGTGCCTCAGTTTCCCCTTGGCTTCAAAGGCGAAAGGGACCTCTTCTCCTGCGAGGACTTCCCGCCACTCACTGACTTTATGGGCTTCGTCCAGAAATGTCTCCTTTTCCTCGGGCAGGACCGGAGGGCTCCCGCTGTGTAGGAGGGCCGCACTGAAAAGCAAGAACCAGGATCTTGAGTTCGAATCCTGCCTTCGCTAGGGAAGCCAGCTTTGGGGGGGACGGATGGACTTTGGGGCCAGTTTACTCTCCTTTATCTCAAGTCCACTTCACAGGGTTGTTGTGATGGGGGGGAGAAAACAGGAGGAAGGGAGGGAAGGAAAGTGTGTTGGATACGCTGGCTGTCTTGAGTGATTTGTAAGATGAATACGGGAAGCCCTTGACTTACAACCGTTCGCTTAGTGGCCATTTGAAGTTGAAAAAAAAATGACCGAGAGGGCCGCCGTTTTTCACATTAGCGACCATTGTTAGCAAGCCCCTGGGCCACAGGAACAAAATTCAGATACTTGGGAAACGATTCGTATTTAGATGACGGTCACAGAGTCTAGCGAGTCTCTTTTGCGACCTTCTGACAAGTGAAGTCCACAGGGAAGGCTGGATTCGCTTAACGACCGGGGCGGCTAATGTATCGACTGCAGGGATTCACTTAACAACAGTGGCCAGAAAGCAAGAACCAGGATAAATCTGGGCAAAGCTGACTTCACACTTGTCTCCCTGGACGAAAGAAATACTCAGGGCTCCGTTGTGTTTGTAAGTTGAGGATTGCCTGTGCGGTCCGAGAAACCTCGGGTGCCATCAAATGGCCGGCCGGAAGTCCCTTCCCCACCCACTTCCTTACCGAGTTGGGGTGGTGGTCATCGTGGCAAACCAGAGGGTACAACCGGTGTGATTCCGCAGGGCGAAAGGCACAAAGGGCTGCCTCCTCTTAGGGGCCTTCATTTCAGCTGCGAAACAAAGGAAGGAAAGAAAAGGAAGAATGAACGAGTGAATGAGGCAGGGAAGTGCAGAGCTGGGCCTCACTTACGAGGCTCAGCCTCTTTTAACCGGGTCAGGAATGTCTTCCCCGTGTGTGGGGGGGTGTTTCTCTTTCCCTTTTTGGAACAAGTAGGCACCTTCCCAAGTCTCAAAAGCCTGGGGTGAGTGCCCCCACTCCCATTTGAAGATTCCTCCCCCCAGATAATTTGAAAGGAGGGAAGAAAAAAGGGAGGGGACGGGAAAGAGGAAGAGAGAAGGGGAAAGAGAGAAGGGAAGGAGAAAGAGAGAAGGGAAGGGAAAGGAAAGGAAAGGAGGAAGAGAGAAGGGAAAGGAAAGGAGGAAGAGGAAGAGGAAAGGAAAGGGAGAAGGGCATAAAACACAAACCAAACCCAGCATGTGAAACCCAGGACCTACATTTGGGCCAAGCTTCCTGAAATAGCTAATCTGATCAAGAAATATTTTTTGTGAAAAAAAAATATCTGGTGCATTTTACTGGGAAAACATCAACACTAATTAAGTTTTCAGGTTAGTATTTTTGACTTCAACTCCCAGAATTCCTCAGAATGACAGAGTTGGAAAGGACCTTAGAGGTCTTCTAGACCAACGCTGTGCTCAGGCAGGAGACCCTAGACCATTTCAGTCAATCAGAATAAAGCTGGAAGGGACCTCGAAGGTCTTCTAGTCCAACCCCTTGCTCAGGCAACCATTTCAGACAGATGGCTGCCCAGTCTCTTCTCAAAAACCTCCAATGATGAAGCAACCACAACAAGTTGTCCCACTGGTTCATTTGTTCTGACTGTTATCAATTAATCAATCAATCAATTTTTTTAAACTAAATGTTCTCTTAACTCACGCCGGCTGAGGAATTCTGGGAGTGGAAGGTTCCACAAAGTCTCAAAAGTTGCCACTGAATCTGAATCAAGAATGGGAATATATATATATATATAATATAAACACACACACACACACACACAGAGGTCTCGGTGTGTTTGGGTCTTTTCCTGTGTAAGATTAAGAGCATCTTGGCGATGTTTCGGCGAGGTTCCACTCGCCATCCTCAGGCTGGTGCTTTCGGCTTCGTGCCAGTGCAAGCAGTGTGTGATCGGAGCTGCTGTCCTCTCTATAAATATGGTGGGGGGGCTGGTATGCTGGGTGCCTGGTTGGCTGCCCTGCTTGCCTCTTGATTGGTGTGATGGTTGTTGATGTTGGTATAATGGGCTATGTGATGGCCTTGTGATTTTGTTGTGGGATATCCTGGATCTTGTGCTGTAATCTCCTGGACCCGAAATTACGATGACACGATCACGGGGCGACGGACAGAACACTACGATTTTCTAAGGATTTCCGTGATGTATTGTATAGTGTGTGGTAATTCAGTCTTTGTTGGGGTATGTTTTCCCAACGTCATTATAGTTGTGCTTTTGAAGGTTTGTAGCAGACGTTTCGGCAGAATGCCTCAATCTGCCATCCTGGCGGGCTATCGTGTATTGGGTTCGTTGGTGGTGTGTTGTATAATGTGTGTGTGTACACACACACACACACACACACACATGCTGATAGGTATTATATATAGTTTGGTTTTTTTTAAGTTATCGCGGGTACTTACATGTGTGCTATTCAGCTTCCTTCAGGTATTATCCCACGTCATTGTACTGCCACAACTTTAAAAGCACTACAATGATGTGGGATAATACCCGAAGGAAGCTGAATAGCAGACACACACACACACACACACACACACACATATATATATAAATTAAAATATCTGGGGAAACAAAGCGTCAGAAAAGCAAGGAAAAAGAGCGAAGCATCTGGAGTTTGGGGATACGATACCTCTAGCATACATCTGGTGCTCTAGGTTAGTCAGACTGGCTGTGCTCCTAGTTCTAAGGGAGGCAAGAGGGAGGCCTGGCAGACAGGAAAGACAACGTTAGCGAGAAAAAGGGGAGGAAAAAAAGGCAGGTCATAAGGCAAAATGGCGGTCAACCCAACAGTCACAAGTGGGTGGTGGGTGGGAATAGGTTCCTTCGGACTGCTTTCACCAGGCTGGTCCACTTGGGACTACAATTCCCAGCTTTGAAAACATGTGCGACTCCCGACTGGGGCTTGTAGTCCTACGGATTTGAGTTGGGGAACCAAACCCCAGTGAAGAGATGAGAACAAAAAAGGGGGGAGGGGGAAAATAAAAAGGCCACTCAGAAAGGCACCTCGTCGTTCAGGCATCCTGGGCAGTTCCCCAAGATACAATGGTTCATTTAGTGACAGCGGCATTGAGAAAAGGCCCTCAGGACTCTTAGGGAGGGGTTGGCCAGGGAGGGGAGGGAACGGCGTCTGTAGAATGGGGTGGGGGGGTCTGAAACATCTGACAGAATGCTTTGCACGCTGGTTAAGATGGCCATATCCGTGCTGCAGGCACCAAGGCTGTGGGGGTGGGGGTGGGGGTGGGGAGTCCACACCTTGCCTAAAGGAAGGCGGGTCCACCGAGGAGCCCACCCAGTCCTTGGATTCCAGGTCCGTCGTTTCTTTCTCCTGACTGCAGTAATCGGCCACCCAGGACTGCTTGGTGCTGGCATATTGCTCTGGGAAAAGAGACAAAGAGCCATGAATGGAGGGAGGGAGGGAGGAAGGAAGGAAGGAAAGGAAGAAAGAGTGGGAGGAAAGGGAGGAGGGAAGGAAGGAGGAAGGGAAGAAAGGAAGGGAGGGAGGAGGGAAGGAAGGAGGGATGAAAAGAAGGAAGGAAAGGGAGGGAGGAAAGGAAGGAAGGAAGGAGGGAGGGACTTGCGACAGGAAAGGAGGCTTCCTGGCCACAACCACCTACCGATTAACCTGGATGTGATGTTGACATCCAGACGGTGCTTCGCCTTGACTTCCAGCTTCAGCCGAGATGGGTGGAGGCGGCTGGTTGGCTGCCGTTGCCAAAAGACGGAGCAGGGCCAAGGCTCAACGAAGGGCTCCCAGCCTTGGAGAAAAAGAGAAAGAAAGGGCGACGGGGAGTTCTAGTCCCACCTTTCCACATGCCTTTATGCCAGCCACCTTCCCCTCAGCCCTAGGAAAGGAGGCAATGGTGTTCTGAAGAACCCTAGAGAACCCCAGGATGGTTTTCATATTTTGGTTGCCAAGCGAGGCAGTGGCTAAGTGAACTTTCTAGGCCCAGTTGTTAAGTGGATCTTTGCAGTTGTGAAAGTTAGTCACGGGTTGCTGAGTGGCCTCAGGGCCGTTTTTAACTCCAAACGGTCACTAAACATGAACGGTTGTAAGTCGAGGACCGGCTTTTTTGCTAGCGGCCGAGGCTTACCAGAGAGTTCCCGGTTGTAATAGTCTCCGGAGAGCGTGAAGTGAGCGTAGCCTTCTGGGCTGGCCCTCAAATGCTGGAGGAAATTCAAGCCTGTAGGGAAAGGATGATTCATCAGTGCTGAAAGTTTGAATCTCTAGGAAAGAATAAAATAGAAAGTAAAAAGGTAAAGGTGACTCCAGTCAACAAAGATTCCTCACTACCTTAGTGGTCAAAAGTCCCTCTTCTAGGCTGAAAAATAAGTTTTTGAGCTTTCCTTAAATATCCATTTATCAGGGCAATGGCTTGCCTCCAGGGCAGGTTTTTAAGAAGAGACTGGGCAGCCCTTTGTCTGGCATGGTATAGTCAGTCTCCTGTTTGAGCAGGGGGTTGGACGAGAAGACCTCCAAGGTCCCTTCTGACTGTGTTATTCTATAATCCCAGATCAAAGAACCAATTTGCCTCCAGAAGTGGTGAGTGGCTCCCTCCCTGGAGGTTTTTAAGAAGAGACTGGACAGAGATTTGTCTGGAATTGTAGAGGGCTTCCTGCATGAGCAGGAGGTTGGACTAGAAGACCTCCAAGGTTCTTTCCAGACCTAGAATTCTATGATCCTGGGATAGATAGATAAGATAGAGGATAGACAGAGGTAGGGAGAGATTGGATGTATGGATGGAACAGCTTGCCTCCAGGAGTTATGGGTGCAGAGGTTTGTTAAGAAGAGACTGGGCAGCCCTTTGTCTGGAATGGTATCATTTCTTTCCTGCCTGAATAGGTGGGGTTGGGCTAGAAGACCTCCAGGGTCCCTTCCGAGTCTAGCATTTCACAAACACTTACGGGAAAAGGTCAGCTCCGCCAAAGGAACGTCACAGTCCATGCAATCGTCGATGAAACAAATGCAAATGCTTTCAGCTTTGACTTCCACCCCGGAGACCAGCTGAAGAGCCCTAGAGCTCTGCCCGTCCGTGCTGCAGGACTCGAACCCAGAGCGTTTCAGAGGCTCAGCGTTCTTGAAGAGCCAACTGGCGGCTTTCTTCAGCTGACCTGACCGATAAAGCGATAAAGGAGGCCGAAAGACAATTTTAAAAAACCAGGGGGTCCTCAATTTACGACTGCAAAGGGAGCCCCCCCCAAAATGTTTCTTCATTAAGTGAGAGATTGGTTACGAGCTTTTTTAAGTGTGAAAAATGGCCCCCCAAGTCCCTTTTTTCCCCAGTGTCGTAACTTTGAATGGTCGCTAAATGGAACAGTTGCAAAGTCAATGACTTCCAAAACAAGCACAACCTCACTTGTGGTTGTTAAGTTGAGGACTGTGTCTAGTCGTTAAGTAGAAACGAGCAAAGAAAGGCTGCAAGAATTATCATCCAGGTTAACAAACCATCGTTTTAACTATTTATTCTGGTTGGAAACGATTGTGCAGGGTTGTTTTTTGTTTTGGTTGTAACAACTTCTATGCAAATAACACACCTTGGCAATCCAGCAGAGCCTTCCGACAGTCGTCCAGGCTGAATCCCAGTTCCTGCAGGCGGGCCAGCTGCACTTCTGGAAGGAAAACACAGATNAGAGCCTTCCGACAGTCGTCCAGGCTGAATCCCAGTTCCTGCAGGCGGGCCAGCTGCACTTCTGGAAGGAAAACACAGATCACAAATTCAAGGGTTTGATTCCGCTCACTGCGATTTTGCTTTCCAGGTAGTTTCTACTTTTTTTAAAAAAATGGAGAACTCTGCCAATTCTTTGTCCTCGACTTACGATGATGATGGACCCTGAAAGAAGAAGGAGAGGAAAGAGAAGGAGGAGAAGGAGGAGGAGAAAAAGGAGAAGGAGAAAAAGGAGAAGGAGGAGGAGAGGAGGAGGGGGAGGAGGAAGATGAGGAGGAGGAGGAAAAAGAGGAAGAAGGAGAAGAAGATGAAAAGGAAAAAGAGGAAGAGGAAGGAGGAGGAGGTTCACTTAACCGCTGATTCACGTACGGCTGTGGTAAGAGAAAGTCATAAAAGGGGACAAAATTAATTTCTCGCTGTCTGGCTTAGCCACACTGATTTTGGGCTAGGCTGCCGTCGTAAGTCGAGTGACCACCTATAGTTAGAACCCATTCCAACGAACAACGTTAATGGTCCGAAATTTGGGCTCCGACAGAGCACCACGGAGCGGGGGACAGGAGGCCAGAGAAGGGAGCCTCCATTTGAAACCGACGTTCCTACCAAGGACCGGATCCAGGGGCCGTTTTGCTGCCTCCGTCCGTTCGGTGGTCGCTCCCGGATTCTCACTGAGGCAAGAGGAGCCGGAAGGGGCCAGAGGGCTGGGCAACACCCCGCTGGTCTGCTTGGAGATGGATTTGGCGATGGCCAGAAAGAGCTGGACGTCGTTGTAAGAGAGGCGGATGTCGAGGGTTTGCAGCTGGATCTGGGATGGGGGAAAAAGCAGCCGTGAGAGGAAAAAAAGACCCCCTCCCCAAATTGGATGTGAAAAGGGATGTTCCACACAGCTGGGAAAAGCCTGGAGTTTTGACATAAGGGCACTTCCAATCAATCAATGAGCTGGGAGGGACCTTGGAGGTCAAGCAGGAGACCCTAGAGAATATGAATCAATCTATCAATCAATCAGAATAGAGCTGGAAGGGCCCTCAGAGGTCTTCTAGTCCCACCCCTTGCTCAAAAGGAGACCCTAAATCGACCATTTCAATCAATCAATCAATCAATCAATCAGAATAGAGCTGGAAGGGTCCTCGGAGGTCTTCTAGTCCCACCCCTTGCTGAGGTAGGAAACCCTAGACCATTCCAGAGAAGTGATTGTTCCACCTCTTCTTAAAAGCCTCCAGGGATGGAGCACCCACAACCTCTGGTGGCCAGCTGTTCCACTGGTTAATTGTCCTCCCTGAAGGGAAATTCCTCCTTAATTCCAGCTTGCTTCTCTCCTGGATTAGTTTCCATCCATGATTTCTTGTCGGTCCTTAGGAGCAAAAGCTGACCCCCCCCTCTTCTTTGGGGCAGCCCCTCAAATACGGGAAGGCTGCTATCGTGTCCCCCCTTCATCCTTCTTTTCTCCACATCTGGCCAAGCCCAGTCTCTGCAACCGTTCTTCGTATATTTTAGTCTCCAGGCCTTTTAATCCTCTCTGTTGCTTTTCTCTGCACTTTTCCCAAACTCTCAACCTCTTTTTTTTCTAATTTCTCTTTTCTCTTATTTCCAAGGAGGGAACACTTTCGGGGTGGGGAGAACCTTACCTCTAGAAGGGGAGGGAAGTCTCCCCCATTGAAAGCATCCAAGAGACCCGATCCGTTTGGGTAGGAAGAATTCCCCACGAGCTCAACCTGGATGAGGGCCGGATCCAGGATGGAGAGGGCCGTTTCCTGCTCATTGCCCAGCCGGCAGGAGAAAACCTGGAAGAGCAGAATTCGACCTGTAGATCCTTGGGAGGCTACCTTACCTGAAGGGGGACTGGAAGGAGGGAGAGGCAACCTGGATTTTCCCAATTGCAGTGAATTCAACCCTTGTGGACACCAACTCCCAGCATCCCCCAGCCGGCGTGGGGAATGCCAGGAGTTGAAATCTACACCTGTTTGTCACCTGTTGAAGGCGGCGAGATGGACAAACGCTGCCTTTTAAGCTTGGGTTTTTGGGCAAAAAATTCTGCCTTTAGGGTTTTTTTTTCCCTAAGAAACTCAACTCTGAAATTTATCCTTAGTATCAAACATGAATTATTATTATTTTTAAGATATATGTTCCTCGACTTACAATAGGTTAAGTTTAGTGACCGTTCAAAGCCACAACAGGCATGGGAAAAGGCTGATTTTTCCCACATTTAACAACCATCGCAAAATCTCCTCCTGGTCACGCAATCAAAATTCGGATTTTTAAATCTAAAAAATAACTTTCTACAGCTCTCCATCTTCTTTGACAGTACTAAAAATCTTGTTTATATTCATACATTTTCATACCTTTCTAAGTAAACATATACATATATTATTATATCATTAAAATATATATCATTAAAACAATCTGTCGGTATAGTGGCCAATTTCCAAGATTGTGTGAGTGCAATTCTTGCCACTGTGGTAATGTGCAAAATCAAATATTTTATCATTTTAGGATACTTTCCCAAAAGAAACAATTCTGGCTTCAATTCTATTTGGCAGCATGTGATTTCATTTAACCACTTTTTGTATTTTGATCCCGTATTTTTTAAATTTCCAAGCAAAGCCACCATACATGAAAAAAGGTACCTTGCGCCTGTTTACGTTTCCAGCAAATAGGGTTTAAATTTGGATACATTTTTGTGAGTTGTTTTTTTTTTTTTTTAATANTGTGAGTTGTTTTTTTTTTTTTAATATTGATTTTATATTCTGTAAGCCTCGAGTCGCCGTGGGCGAATAGGCGGCAATATAAATTCAATAAATAAATAAAAATAAAAATTTGGGATGGTCTCAGAGCCTCTTTTGTGACCTTCTGATGAGTTATGTCAACGGGGAAGAAAGCCGCTTCACAACTAACTTAACAACTGCAATGATTCACTGAACATCTGGGGCAAGGAAGGTCTTCAAAGGGGGCCAAACTCACTGAACCAACTTCTCCCTTAGCAACCTAAATCTGGGGCTCAACTGTGGTTATAAGCCAAGGACTTCATGTCCTGAAAATGACGAGCCTCTGTCAGGGACTCAGGACGCAGTCGGTCACAGTGAAGAAACTACCCTCCACCCACCGGGCAGCAACCTAGTGTTCTCACCTCGATGCCCGACAGGCTCCCGGAGAAAGGATGGTCCACCACTTTGGGCTTGTAGGTCAGGACAGTCGTTCCCTTCAGAATGACAGCATTCGTGTCTGAGCAGGTCATGTCTTCGACCACCACGAATTCCGTATCTGTAGGAGGAGAATCAAAGGGTTGAAGGTGGCAGAGTGGAGGAACTGGGAAGAGGAGGAGCCCCCCCCCATAGATCTTGAATAGAAGAGGATAGAGCCGGAAGGGACCTTGGAGGTCTTCTAGTCCAGCCCCTTGCTCAAGCAGGAAACCCTAGACCATTTCAATCAATCAATCAATCAGAATGGAGCTGGAAGGGACCTCAGAGGTCTTCTAGTCCAACCCCCTGCTCAAACAGGAGACCCTAGACAATATTAATCAATCAATCAATCAATCAATCAATCATCAGAATAGAGCTGGAAGGGACCTTGGAGATCATCTAGTCCAACCCCCTGCTTAAGCACCAGACCCATACTATTTCAATCAATCAAGCAGAATAGAGCTGTAAGGGACCTCAGAGATCTTCTAGTCCAGCCCTCTGCTCAAGCAGGAGACCCTGCACCATTTCAACCAACCAACCAACCAACCAACCAACCGACTCAAATAGGTTGCTTTGCCAATAATTAGCTGGGGTTCACACAGCAAGCCAAATCCAGGTGATAATTTGGCCCAGGTGTGGCCTTCGGCATCTTCGCTGAGCTTCATTTTGTTCAACAAGCCACAATTAAGCCAACCAGGTTTCCCCGGCAGGAACCCCTCCCTTACCGGTCACGTTGACCTTGACCTCCAGCTGTTTTTCCGTGGAGATCTGGAGCGAAGAACGCTTGGTGACTATTCCACACTTGATGGCTTTGGGGACGACCGCCGTTTCGCCCCCCAGGCTGCGCTGGCGGGCAGGAGGCGGGGGGGAGGGCTTCCTGGGGTCGCTGGGGGTTTGGAGGAAGTCGTGGACCAGCACCAGCCAATCGAAGATCAGGAAGACACGGAGGTTGTTCAGGACCACTGTGAAGGAGGAGGAGTCCTTGGTCGACCTGGAAGGGAGGAAAGGAAGGGGTTGGTTAGCACAAACGGCAATAAGGCAGCTTCCTTCCTTCCTCTTTCCCTTTCCTTCCTTCTTTTCCTCCTCCTGTCCCTCCCCTCTTTCTCCTTCCTTCCTTCCCTCTCTTCTTCCACATCCTTTTTTCCTTCCCCCTTTCTTCCTTCCCTTTTTTCTTCTCCTTCCTTCCTTCTTTCTCTACCTTCTGTCCCTTTCTCTTTCATTCATATCTTCCTTCCTCCCTTCCTTCTTTCTCCTCTCCACTCCTTTTCTTTCCTTCCCATTCCTTCTCTTTCCTTCCTTCCTTCTCCTCCTGTCCTTCCCTCTTTCTCCCTCCTTCCTTCCCTCTATCCTTTTCTTTTCCTCCTGTCCCTCCCCTTTCCCTTTCCTTCCTTCCATCCATCCATCCATCCCTTTTCCTCCTCCTGTTCCTCCCCTTTCTCCTTCAATCCTTCCTTCCATCCATCCATCCTTGCTTCCCTTTTCCTCCTCCTGTTTCTCCCTTCTCCTTCCATCCTTCCCTTTTCCTCCTCCTGTCCCTCCCCTCTTTCTCCCTCCTTCCTCTCCCTCTCTTCCCCTTCATTAAAGATGGTTCGTACTTTTCACTGAACTATAAGCCACACTGAAACTTTTTCAGCTGAGATGTCAAATGTCTATTGAAGTAGATTTCTGAGATACTATTTCTAGGTGGTAAAAACAGAGTTGGAAGGGACCTCGGAGGTCTACTAGTCCAACCCCCTTGCTCAAGCAGGCCAAGGCAAATGTTGTCCAGTCTCTTCTTAAAGACCTCCAGTATTGGAGCATCCACAACCTCTGGTGATAAGCTGTTCCACTGGTTCATGGTTCTAACTTTTAATTAATCGTTCAGAAGAGGCTGGGCATCAGGGGCACTTTAGCTTGGATTAAGCAAGTGGTTGGACTCCAAAGCATGGAGGGTCCCTTCTGACTCTCCCTTCTGGGAAAAAGGGAACTGGAGGCTTCCTTTAACCTGTAATGCAACTCAATCTGGATTGCCCCTTGAGAATGGCTGTTCTTCGAAGGCTGGAAAATGCAGTTGAAAACGTTGGGCGTTCCTGCAGAGGCCCTCTGCCCTCCGTATCGCGTGTCGAATGCCATCATGGAATGGGAGACCAGGTTGATGGATCGCGTTTGATTGGAGAAACTCTCAAAGAGCAGCTTTGATTTTTTAAAGTCAAACCTAAACAAATTTGAAGGAGGGAGGGGGGAAAGAGAGAGAGAGAGACAAAGGAGAGAGGAAGGAGGGAGAGAGAGAGAGGGGAGAGAAAGAGAGAGAGAATTAGGAGACAGAGGGAGAGAGAAAGGGAGAGGGAAAGAGAAAGGGGAGGAGGGAGAGAGAGAAGAGAGAGAGGAAGAAGAGGAAAAAGAGTTAGGAGAGAGGGAGAGAGAGAGAGACAAGAGATGAGAGGAAGGAGAGAGAGAATATATATGTATGTGTACATATATATACATACATACATACATACATGCATACATACATACATACATACATATATATATATATANCACGTCATTGTAGTGCTTTTGGAGTTGTAGCAACGTTTCAGCGGGGTCTCGTCTGCCGTCATCGGGCTTCTGTATTGAGTTTGTATGTGGGGCAGGCTATCACATACGTGGTTTGTACATATGTGGTTCGTACCACATACGAACCCAGTGCAGGGGCCTGATGATGGCAGATGAGATTCTGCTGAAACGTTGCTGCAAGTTTAACAGAACTACAATGAGCTACAACTTTAAGAGAACTGCAATGACGTGGGATAATACCCGAAGGAAGCTAAACAGCATAAATATAGTTGGTTTATACACAATATCAGAATACAGCCTTTTACATAGTCTCATGTCTTGCAAAGATATTCACATACTTTTTATTTATTGCTTGATATCTTTATGGTTTGTGCCTTATGATAGTTGGGTAATGAGTAAAATTCTGATTGGGATGGGACAAAAAGCACACACAACATATACAACTTAAAGGTTAAAAGTTCTCACTTAATTAGAAATTCTGCTTTATAAGGCTTCCTATTTTATGAAAGCCTCCACACGTATAGTTATACACACTGCACACAGCAGTTTAATTGTGAGACCAACATTTTATTGCTATTAGCAACATGATTTTATAAAAGGACAGAATGGTCCCTGCTATTCTCAAAGTGAGTTATACTGAATGAATGAAGATGACAGATTGTTTTCCAAACTAGTTCCAGAGAAGGAACTGGACTGAAGGAAAAATATTCAAGAATGAAATGGAATATGAAGTCCAAAGGCTAGTGATGTTTTCAGGGAATGCCTTTAGAACAGAAGTCCAGACCCTCAGAAGAATGAACAAGGTCTCAAATGCAGAAAGTAAGAAGTAGCTTAAATATACCACTAATTATAAATTTTAAATCAAAACTAGTGTGTTGCTGAACAAATAATAAATAATATGTATTTGAAAAACAAATAATTTTCCTCCAGATCATCATTTAGTTGAATGAGGCACACATTTTCAAGTTTCTCTCAACTGGAAAAAATATGAAAAGATGTGTTAAAAATGGACATAAAATTCTGTCCTTGGGTACCTAAATTCCTAAATTTGGATGTCTTGTTTATAATTTATTTTAAGGCCCGGTCCCACTGGCCGACAGACGCAAAACGTATGCATAAAGGACACAGCAGATGAGCAAAATTTTGGGGGTGGCTCTCCATCGTTGTCATCCACTCCAAAAGTGGTGAAATTTGCATAAACAGAAGGAAAGAACGGATGTGGGGAGCATGTAGCGGGATTGTTAAATGGATGTTCATAGGAAGCCTAGCGGATGACAGCAATGGAAGCGAGATGAGACCATCCGAAGGGGTTCGGGGGAGAATTTCGAAGCAGACGCCATAGCGGAAGGGGCGGATGCATAGCGATAAGCGGATGCATCACGGGACACCTATAGGAAACAAAGGGGATGCCGCATGGATGTATATCGGATGCAAAACGTTCACTGGCATGCGGGGTATGAATTGCATCCTTCCACGGATATAAAAAAAGATGCAGCACACATGCAGTCAGCATACAGGGGAAAAGACGTGCTGCCAAACATAATCTAGCAGGAACACCATGGTCCGTCAGTCCAGGGAAAGAGAGGTAGCCTGTGCCTACACGTTCCAGCCTGGCAAGACACCAGAACCAGCATCCCACCCCCTGGCATGACTCTGAAGCTGCTGCTACTGCTGCTGCTGTGGTGGAGCAGCCCCAAGGCCTCAAAAAGCCCTGCTGCTGAAGGCCCTGCTGCTGAAGCCCCTGAAGGCCCTGCTGTGAAGCCCCTGAAGGCCTGCTGAAGCCCCTGCCCAGAAGGGAGGAAGAGCAGGGAAGCAGAAGGAAGAGGAAACAGTAACACCGTTTCCGAGGAGCATGAGGATGAGGTGCTGGAATGGCTGAGGAGAACGAGTACCTCTGGAGAAAGGCAACAGACTGTATCGGGATACCAAGAAGAAGCAGGCAGCTTAGAGAGACAAGGCAGAGGAGCTTGGAGTACACTGCAGAAGTCCTCCTTGATGGTGGAAGCACATGCCACCTGGTATGCAAAATCTGGGAGACCACTGTCAAGCTCACTGACTGGGAGATGTACGTCATGGCCAAGTCAGTTTCCTGGAGGGTGAGATCTGCTACCGAGACAGTCCTCTGAGACCCCTCTCCCACAGACAGCCATCATCTTCCAGCCAGGAGCCAGCGAGCCTGTCAGCAGGTGCTTCAGAGGGCCCCATGCAGAGACCCCCCCCGACAGCTCACTCCCCGTGCTGGCAGACTTGGAGGATCCGTGAGGATGACGCCCTGCTGTCACAAATGGAGAAGAAGCAGCAGCACCAGAGACCAACCCACCCACCCCCACCCCCAGCTACACAGAATGCAGCAGAGAGGCAGACTGGAGGCCAGAACACAGTGTGCTGTTGAGATCAGGGACACATGAAGACCAAGCACGAACTTTCTCTCTCAGCTGGTCCACAGTGACATACCATCCTCGACCGGAAGCCCTTCATCCCCTACGTGAGCCAGACCCTCAGGGACCTGCCCGAGGCCCACTACCAGTGATGAAGCAGAAGATCACATCACTTCTGCACACCTCAAGGCCCAGCTGAAGCTGCTCCTGCCCGGTCCAGGTCTGCTCCTCCACCCAGCGATGTCACAGCCCTTCCACGCTTTCAACAGCCCCTCACCTACCAAGGCTACAACTACCAGACTTCCCACAGCAGAAGCAGCCTTCCAGTCCAGGCCCAGGTCATCGCATGCACAGACGCCTCACCTGACCCAGCTGCAGACCAGACAGCCCACAACACTCCTCCTTCTTCCACCCCACAGTCAAGCCATCAAATGGACAATCTGTCATCAGTATTGGTCTGACATCTCAATCCTTGATGAAGGGCCTCTCAACCTCATGGGACTGAGTCAGCTCTCAGACAGCTTCCTGAACACACCATCCCCTGTTGTACCCTCAGGCCAAGACCCCAATGGTGCCTCAGACAACACTCAAGCCAAGCCACCTCCACAGTGCCTGCCGCTAACAGCTGAGACAGGACATAACTCAGAATGACTGAGAAATAGTGTCAGAGACTGAGTTGTACTTGTTAAGTTATCTTTGCTTAATAAGTTTACTTGGTTCATTTTTGCTTTTTTGATAAAAGTCATAATGTTAAGAAAGTTAATAAAGGTTATCTTTGCTTTAGACACTTTACTTGGTTCATTTTGCTTGTTTAATAAAGTCATAAAGTTAAGAAAATTAATAAAGGTTATCTTTGCTTCAGACACTTAAGACAGTTTACTTGGTTCATTTTGCTTATTTAATAAAGTTAAGAAAGTTTAAGAAAGTTTATCTTTGTTTCAGAACCTTGGTTCATTTTTTTTAACTTAATAAAGTGTTGGTGAAACTTTGTAAAAAATGTTAAGCCTTTGCATGGTTGTCTGATAGATAAGGATAGTTGTGGGATAGATAAACTCCAGTGCAAGCATAGTGGATTGCATGCTCATAATCCCCAGCTGCCACACATATGGACCTTTATTATCAATAACAATGTATTCATTGATCAACAATATTTAAAATAAACAAAAACTCTTATTAATGCCCTATTCATTGTAGGACCACTCAACATAATGGCACAATCTCATCAGTGTTATGCAACAGTATCAAGGAAGCATCCATTAATCATCTATCATCCTGTCTTGCCACTCCACTGCTCCAGCTGGGGAGTTGCACCAGTGTCTCAGTAGGTTGCGCTGCTTCTTTCCTCAAGTGAAGCTCTGTTGGGCCTTGTACATCCACAGTGTCTATCAGTTATGTCTTGCCTCCATTCACCAGGCTCCATGTCTCCATTCCCTTGTTGACGGTCAACAAGTCTGTCTGCAACACTGGTAGCGGTGCGCATGAGATTGTGCAGGATGCAGCAAGCTTCCACGATGCTCCTCACAGTCTCTGGGTCATGCTGCATGGTGGAGAGAAGTATCTGGAACCTGTTGGCCAGGTTGCCAAAGGCGTTCTCCACCACCCATCTTGCCTGAACAGCTGTAGTTGATACCTCTCTTCACGGGTGAGGTGTACGGCTTCATGAGGTAGGGTCTGAGGGAGAAGGCGTCATCACCAATGATGAAGTAGGGAACATCTTGTGTGTCATTGGGTAGGGGTCTGGATCTGGAAAACCCATGATGAGGTTGCGTTCCAGCCCATCCTTGAGGTCACTTGCGTTGTATACCTGACATTGAAGATGACCCATTGCCTGAAGCATCGATGTAGATGAACTTGTAGTCAGCATCAACCATGGCAAAGAGGATGATGTGAAGAAGCCCTTGTAGTTGAAATAAATAGACCCTGAGTTGGCTGGAGCTTTGCAGGCCACGTGCTTCCCATCTATGGCTCAATGGTGTGGGGAAAGTTCCACCTCTGATACCATCTTCTGCAAGTTTCCTCCAGCCTTGTTCAGTGTGTGGGCACTTGAGGAGCTCTCCACGTATTCTTCGATGATGGCCTGCACCACTTTCTGACCACTTTGCTGATGCTGTTGTGTGGCACCCTCCACGCATACTGCATGTTTTCTGTATGTGGTTCAGAGGCCAGGTGCCGCAGAGTCAGTGCCACCTTCAGTCCAGGGTCCAGGTTGGGATGAAGTTGGTGCTGGCTTGGTCAACCTGGTCTCAGACGCTCTACAAGTTCGTCAAACTTGGCTGGTGGCATCCTCATGAAGTGATGGAATGCACGAGGGTCTTCATTCCTCAGCTCCACCATCAACTGGTCATACAGTCAAACTCATTCTTCTCACGATCCATCGTCGGACCACACAGCTCTTGGACGTTCCTTCTTCTCCTTCTTTATAAAAGGTGAAACAGTCTGAAACAGGTTTTGGTTCTGGTGATGAATGATTGAGCTACCATACGGACTGTTGTCATGATCCATGGTGGAGAACAATGGATGATGTGGAAGACCAGAACAAGGGTGAAGAGGTCTGTACACCACAGCTGCTGGACTCATCCTGAGATCCAATGATTTTCTCCCCTTTTTATAGGAAATATCGGTTGTCCACTAGGTGTCCTTCTACATACTCTAGACATACTCCAGGCATCTAAATATGCAGGATACATCCAGATACAAACGTTTTGTCCATTTTTTATCCTTTATATAACGAGATGCATACGCTTACATCCTTTCTATTTCTGTGCTGCTAACACTGTGTCGATGTTCATGTACCTTTCGTTTCCTCGCTCTTTCTGTTTTCTGCTGCAGCGGATGTGAGTTGAGGGGATGGCCAAGAGGATGCAGAGAGGATACAGCGGACGTTTAACGTTTGATAACGGACATAGAACGTTTGTTGCCCATATATGTCGTGGATGTACATCTTACGCAGCGAAAGTTCATCCGTTCACAAAGTTTTGTGCAGCTCAAAACTTCTTGCGTGGATGAAATTGCAGTGGAACGGATGCTCGACGGATAGAGCGTATGAAACACGTGTCAATGAGATACAGAACGGATGCATAGCGTTTTCCAAGGGATGGCAAGCTTTTTTTAATGTTTTACATCCTCTTTGCATCCGTAAGTGCAGTGGGACCGGGCCTTTAGTACTAATTTTTTTTGATGCCTCGGATTAGAAGATTTTATAAATTACATTAAGCTTCAGTTAGAAAGATGAGAAAATATTTATATTTTTATAAATGCTATGTTAAAGAATTAAGAAACATTGTTGAACAAATAGAAATTTCTTTGCTTTGAATGTCTCTTGTGAATTGATATTAGTTCATTTGCAATGAAATAGGGCTTTTTAAAAAGTTTTTGCCTGAACCCGAAAACATCCCCCACTCCTTTAAAGAATTTGCTGATTAAATTTAAACTCTTTTTAGGGTTTATATGACAATCTGAAAAAAAGTCACAATCCTTTGACGAAGAAGGAGGCACTTCTGAATATATAGGTTTAGTTTATATAAAACATATCTAGATGCATACACAGGAACACATTTATTGAGGTTGTTTGGCACATTTCTCAGATATGTCACAACTGTGATCCTGAAAGCACCCGCTAATTTAACTTTCTGATTAGAGGCAAAGTCTGAATAGATAGAAATAATATATTGTTAAAAAGCCTTTCCTGTATGATCTTTTTTATGTGATTGCATAACGGGAAAATTAGTTTGCAGTTTTATCATTCCAACAAAGGTCATCAGAAGGGTGAGTTATTAGGTAATTTCTGATTTCTTGATTAGACCTAGAACATAAAAAATGCAGGGTTTTTTTCCTTGATTGTGTTTTGGTCAATGAAAGAATGAGCACAAAGTCTGAATAAACAGCAGCAACAAAGAAAAATCCAGCCTAATAGCATCAAGCCACAAGCTAGATGATTTCTGTCTAATTAACTTATTTGTAGCTCCTAACATGTTCTGAGGTAATAAGTAATTTAGCTATCCTAATTGTTTCTGTGATTGGGTTGTTTTTTTTGTATAATTCTTTCCCCAACGTAGACCTATATGTAGAGATTACCATTAATCATTAAGACTTCCATGTGCAAATATATATATGTTTCTCTTGTGTTGTAAAATCAGCATTTTTAAAAAAAATGTTGCATCTTTCTGGACTTTGTTAAAGGTGGATATCCTTCAAAGAAGAACAGAAACCATCTAAGCTGGATAAATTATACATTTCAAGAGGCATAGCCTTATTTGTAACAGCTCATTATAAAAATACAGCATTTTGATTGAGATTCCATTGAAAAAGGGGTCTCTCAGTGTGCTCAAAAGAAGTCTGATATACAGTCTGGTTTGTAAAAAGAAAAAATATGAATCAATTTCATCTGGAATTTATTTATATGATTCACCTAAACACAATAGGACTTTAAGTTGTGTGTCAGCTTTGGAAGCTATATTCCATGCTGCCACATGAGAAAGTGGGAGGTGGATGATTTCAATTGAGTAGCTCTAAGTAGATAAAATAGAATTATTTTGTTAGTTCACGGTTATTGAGTATGGCGCAGGATGAAATAAGGATCTTACTTTTGGATGGATCGTGATTGGGCCATGTGATGTGATAATGGCCATGGGGGGATGGATTTGCAGTTTGGGAAATTGTGGGAAGTCCGAAAACTTTTAGATTCAGGATTCCACAGATGTGCCAGTTGCTATTCTAATAAAGGTACTTTTGAGATATGATTGTCAGAGTTACTGATTGGAAAGGAGTTTTGCTGGAACAGTGACATAGTATATAATAGAAATAAACAATCATAATGCAGAAATGAAAATAAAACCATAATCATTTGGTATTCTCTGGAATCAACCTCATTAAAGTATTCCATCTCACAAAATTTCTACAAAACCCAAGACTTGACTAGTCTCCAAAAATCATGAGAATATATCCATTCTCATTTGGCACTCAAGCTGTTCCAGGGAAAGCAAAGCCCACCAAGTATGCCCATTTTTATGTTCTCTTCTGTTGCACCAGTTCAGCTGTGGACCTTCAGAAGCACTCTTTATTGTTCCCAAATTGAACAAGCAAAATCAAACTGGGATAGATAGTCTTGCAAGATTTCAGGTTTTAGCTGTATGGTCTTTATAGGTCTTAGTCAGCAATTTAAGTTACATTGGGGAAAAACAAATATCTAGTGAAAGTATCCCTGTCCACACCATTATTATGAGCACAAAGGCACTCTTCTTTAGCACTAGATGCATTTCTAGGTGTCTTCAGAACTTCATATAAAGCAAATTACAGCAATACAGGTAAGAGGTAGCAAGCACATGAGTGACCAACCTCTGTTTCTGCTCGTAGTCCCTATTGATGTAGCAATTGAAACTGAATAAGATCTTGGCTACAGCTTCCAGGTGTTTTTTCAGAATTAATCCCAGAAGATCTACCAGAGCGTAGGCCTGCACAACTCATCAATAGCCAAAGATGCTATCACCCCAGAATTAATTGTGTTCTAAATTAATAGCCACTCAGTTTTGCCCGGATTGCATCTCAGCCTATTTTTAATATCTAGGTCTTCAGAGCCCTAAGCCTGGAGCGGAGATGCATAACTGGATATAATCAGCATATTGATGATACCTAATTCTACACTTTTGGATTACGTCTCCCTAATGGCTTCATGGAAATATTAAATATTTTGACAAGCCCAAAATTGACACAATGGAGAAGCGTTACACCAGTTTTTCATGTGTGTTTATTATTTATTTTTAACCACTATGTAAAAGGAAAGATAATTGTAAATACAGAGTTATCTTCCTTTCAGATAAATATTGTAAAACTTTATTACTGCAGAAGTTTTCATTAGGTTGGTTGATGTGAATTGCAAATCCACAAAAAAAATTTCAACTACATTCCTGTTAATCTATCATCTGTCACACGTTTCATTCAAGTCATGTTATACCCAAATCAAAGAGAACATGGCTCAAATGCAGTAGAGGTGAAGACTAGATAAATCTTCCAATATTTGGGTTCCATTGAGTTGTTATCTACCAGCATATTCAGTATTGAGCTAACTGAATTTGGACTCTCTTCCCTTTCTGGCTGCAATACAAACTAAACTTTGTCTAAAGAAATGAACTCAGAAATCCAAATTGACCTCTTATTCTTTAAAACAAAATCCCAAGACACCATAATATAAATTAGAAGCCATTGTGGGAGCTTGTGCTAGTTAATGTCTTCTGAGAACATATGTTCTGCAGGATCACTAAAGCTTGAGAGACAGTTTAGAAACACTTAATAGAAAAGAAGCCAATACTTGGAGAATATACATTCAATTGTCTTTCTAGGCCAAAACTGCCTTTCTTAGGGATTAAAGACAGTATTGTTGCTAGTTTTGGTAAGATTTTCATAAAGAAACAAAGGTTTTCCTTCTGAGCGGATTTCCTATTCCACAGCTTTATATCTGATGCTTCTTGACATTGGCCAACGATTTAAAAAGCAGATAAACATTTCTCATTTATAATGCATGAGATGGAAGAATAATGATATAAGATTTGATTTTACAGCTAGATTCAATGTTATTCTTGTTTTTAAAATCTAAAAGTAAAACTACATAAGTATAGCAATTTACTTTTCTTGTTTACTCTTTTTTAATCCTACCAACAAAACTGTTTAAAAATCATGCTTATTGGGCAGTGAAAAAAGTGCAGAAATGAATACATTAAAGAGTTTAGAGGAAAGGAATGCAGGAACATATTAAACTTGGTATAAACAAAAATTTTCATACCACATCAATGACTGTTACTATAAGTCATTTGTCATATAAATTATGTCTATTGGGAAGTCTTATAAAATTAATTAGACCAGAAACAAGGGGAAAACAAATAAAATAAAAATAAAAAACCAATCTCAAAGCAGCAACAAATTCAAGTTCTATGCAGAGCAGCATCAACAATATTAGGTAAAATACTTTTTCCATTCCCCCAAGGCTAATATACAGAGAAATTGCCTGACCGTATCAATTTAAGGCATGCCGTACTGATTGCTCTAATAAAAACAGTAATATTGAAATTTTAAAACAAAACTTTACATGAGTTACAAATTGAATGTTTAAAAAAAATGCAGAAATCCAATGAATTAATGTTAAGTTTAACACACACACAAAAATGCTTTTCTCTTTCAGATTAATCAATTATCGGAGTTTACTATACCTCAGAATATACCAACACTGCAAAATATTTATTCAGGTTAATCTATAGATCTGAGAATATAATTTTCTTTTTTCTTTTAATAATGTTTATTGAAAGTTTAAAAAAAATAATATTTAAAAAAAGAGAAACATGTTCTCACATTTTTGCAACATTTTCATAGTAGTGTACATTTCTATTAGTGTCAATTAAAGTTACAAGTAAATCTATTACTTATTTCTTGAGTCCTCACTTTTTGTTATGTTATCATTACAACTACAATACAATATTTATTTAGTTATATTACTTTACATATATACATAGCTATATATTTATCCTTATTTCCATTTTCCCTTGTTGTTTGTTTAATCAGTTTCACTAGACATCTTTACTTCCTTTTTATACAACCATTTGTACCATATATTCCAAATTGTAAAAAACTCCCCCTCTTCCTTATTTTTTAGTAACATGGTTCATTGAACCATTTCTGCACATTGGTGGATTTTATTAGTTATTGCCAGGTAGATCTGAGAATACAATTTTCAAATGTTTTAATATAGTAAAATCCCTCAGCTTTTCTGTTACAAAATTTAAGCTAAAATATGTGTACTTCCATTTGCAATTATCTTCTTTCTAACTCTGTTACTAATGGAGAAACTTTGTTTATGTGGTTGCTAGGAATCAACAATGACTTAAGGCACATAATCAATCAATCAAAAAACTTTGTCTTGTCTTCCAATGTCTGTACTACTTATGTAGTGCCAAAAACAAGATTATGCATTCTCAGGTATGAATCTCTGAACACTCAGATTTCTATCACTACAATAGCTCCATTATCAGCATTTCCCCCCTCATTAATTCAAAGTAACTCCAAAACTGCATTTGTGTCTTGGTTAATTGGGGGTGGGTGGGGAGGGAGGAGAAACACCTTTAAACAGTCTATCTAAATTACATTCCAGATTTCATAAGGTGATCAGGTAAAGCTGACAAAAATGTCAACAAAGGAATGTTCTGTTTTTGCCAAATTCTTTTCATTTCTGACTTAATCTTGCTTTGAATTCAGTTCTCTTAGGTGAGCAGTAATACTTTTTCTTCTTCTCTGCATCTAAGGCTTGGCACTAAGAGGTTCTGGTGAATAGCACACAAATGTCTGCTACTCAATTGTTTTCAACTAGATTTAGTAAAGAATGAGTTGCCAGAAGATTTTAGGTTGTAAATCAATAGGTGGCTTGACAACAAGACTAAAGCTTCAGGCTTTCATTTTTAGTTGTAGAAAAATAGGGAAGAGAAAACAAATAATACTGATCAAATCCTGCATTTCATGTTAAATGGATAGTGAGGAGTTTCACTCCAGCCAATTTTCCGTATCTCTTTCAACATAGGGAATTGGGTGGGGAGAAAAAAATAAAAACCCAGTATTTTTTCTATCTGTGCAGAACTTCAGATACAATTTGGGGGAAAAAATGCTTTGGATCCATGAGATGTGGACACAGCAGTTCTCTGCAGCTATCAGATGCTGAAAAAAATTGTGGCTGCTTTCAAGAGTTGTAGATAGATTCTGTATTTAAGCCGATACATTGTAAAGCTCCTTTCCAAAACCAAATCTGAAGTATCTCATAGCCCTACTGTTTTTCCATGAAGCAGTAAGATAGATCAATCATCACAAACATATGACATTGGCGTCAAAGGGGATATACCACATTTGGGTTATATGCCAGCATTCACCAATAGCAATTCTTGAAAACACACCCAGTTCTTGTGTGATTTTCAGAGGCCACACAGAAAAGGTGAGAAAGGCATGCTCTTGCACAGCTTCCAAACCCTCTGGAAGTTGCACGAGAGGGATGTGTTCCTGCAGATCTTTTGAAGTCTCCAAAAATTAGTTTGTTTTACTTGTATTTCATTTTTGCAAGTATGTTGAAGTATATGATGCATAGCACCACCCATGACTGAACTGTAGTACTTTTTAAATAAAAAAAGAAAAGTTTGTCTTTTATTTCGGAGAGGTGACACCCCAACAGAGTCAATTTAGGCATTTATTAAATTTTTGATACACTTAAGGCCCAAAGTTTCACCATCACTGAAATAAATGATTGGGAGAAAAAGAAAATGAAACAAATTATGGAACGCAAATTGTTTTCAACAAATGACAATGACAATGTTTCATGTTTGAGCAATAGTAAATGTATTTTACATTTTCCCAAACAAAACTTTTTGTACAGAATGATGTTTAAAAACCATGAACCGTTTTGCACTGTACAGCCATTCTAAAGACTGAACCAGAAATGAAGATCTGCAAATCTATCTCAGCATCACAAAAACACATACATGGACCTCTGTTTATGATTTCACAAGAAGACTAAATTATATTTTGTCTTTCTTCTTGACAGAAGCTCCAATTTAAGTATCTTTGTAATTATTCACTTCTCAGTTTTGATAATTAAATCTCTCAGAATTGGATATGCTGATTTTTAAAAATACACTGAAATGTTTACCAGAACAGTTGAAATGTAATGTGCTGTTACATTTCTCCTTCTCACAATTAAATATTTGTGACCACTAGCTTTTGTTTAAAACACTTGAAATATATTCTATTTTGCAAGATTTTCTAAATGATGGTTGGAACTTATGAATAGCAATGTTCCAACCTCACAAGTTAAAAAAAGTTTTTAATCTTAATTTTCATAAACAATATTTTAAAGAGCCAACTTTTATTTATCCCATTATAAAATTATAAATATTGCCCTTGTTTGAAAATATTATAAATTGAAAATTTTATTGTGGACTTAGTTTTAAAGAAGTTAATTAAAACTTAATTAGTGCTAATGGGAAAAGCATGACTGAGTAACTGCCCATTCATTTACCAATATGATTCTAAACTATGCCTCTAAAGTGGAAACAAAATTTGGTGTGATTGGAGCAAAGAGGCCTTAATTGTTTTACATAGTTCTTCTAATATAATCTAGGTTCTCTGTTGGCTTGAAGAACTCAACAGAACACAATCAGTACAGAAATATATCACATAAAAATGCAAGCTTGCTGACTGCAGTATACAACACAAGACCCATTGCAGAGTCAGAGACTGTTATACAGCCCCAGGTGTTAGTCAATAATTTTTTGATGGGAGGGTGTGCATACTTAGGATGTTGGAAGCTGGAAAATAAATGAAAAACTAGGTTGATTTTGTTTATCTGGGAATATTAAAGGTCACAAGAAAGATATAAACTCAAAGCAATCTGTCTTTACTGTTTCTAAGTTTTATCAGCATGGTATAACTTGGTTTAAATTATCTGGTCAAGCCATTAAGATCTAAAACTCTACAATTTTTCCATGTCACTTACTACAATACTAATACAATTAACCTATGGAATAGTAATAAAATTAAAGTATAATACTAATATAGTTAAGCATTTCATTCATTATTTCCAGTCCACATTTCACAATGGTAATGTCTTGTCCTATTATACCCACTAGGTATAAGTTAGTGAACATTAAAAGTTATAAATACTGACTAATATAGTTAGTTTGACTTATTGGAGGTGATGAAAATGTTTCAGGAAAGTTCCAAATATTTCCTATTTTAAAAATCATTTTACAAATTATTTGGTTCAGGCTACTTTGATTTACTCTGAATACTTTTTATTGTCTGATGATCACAGTGATGAATGAATCCTAAACAACTTTGGATCTACAATTAAAATAACTTTCCATGAAGTGGGTTATAAATTAGACAGTTGAAAAAAGAACAAAATTGGTCAGATCAGAAATAATGACAAGGTTTTTGTTTCTTCCCTAAAACTAGAAAACAATATATGACAATGCAGAATTTGAAATTAACAGCAAAAGCAATTAAAAAGATATCTTCATGCATAAAACTGAGTATGCATACAAATGTCCCAGCATTTGTCCCTTGCTATTTTTAACAAGGAAAATCTTCACACATAGATCAAGAAAGGCCTTGAATATCTCTAAGACCAGAAATGTAAACATGAGCAAAAACTTTTCAAATGTAAATGTATGTGGTCTGAGATTCATTATCAGTCTTTTATCTGATTTAGTTCAATCCAAGACTTTAGTTTGAGGAAATCTACTACCGAAATCATAATTTCCATACTTGCTCCAAAGTTTGCATAATTAAAAAAATAAAGTAGAAATATAACTAGAAATTCCAGTTTTGAAGGTTGTGACCATCTCAATCAGTAAGGAAAATATTTACAGGTCTATTTCTGTCGTACACTAACATATACTTAAACCTTAAAAGTCACGCTTTAAAACATATTAATTTACCAGGTGGGAAACAGGAAAAAAAAATCTCACATTTTTTTGATGTGAATGACCCTTAGTTGTTGATGTTGTTGTTTTTAAAGTCAAGCTTGAAAAAAAATTAGTTAGGTCTCTTCTTAAGACTATCTAGACAATTCTCACCAAGCTCAGGGTTGATTCACTGTTTCATCCTTCTGAGGTGGGTAAAATGAGGATCCAAATTGTTGGGGGGGAAAATGCTGACTCTGTAAACTGCTTACAGAGTGCTGTGAAGCAGTATATAAGTCTAAGGACTATTGCTATTGTTATTGCTATTCTTCTATCTACCAACCATAGTTACTTGTTTTAAACCATTATCTACCAATTGCAAAGGCTTCTTTCACACGTTATACTAATCATAACCCAAATTTTTCCATGAAACATCTAACTGTAAATGTACCCATCCATTACCAATACTGAGAGTAAATTTCTTTAAGACACCTTTGAGTATGGTAAGCAAAATAAAATTATCTTTAATTTCCTCATCAGACACTGAAACACAATGTCTGAACATAGTCACAGAGTTCCTTTGTTTTATTTGACCCATATATAAAAGTATACAATTGACTACCCAAAAAGCTGTTTGCAAAACAGAACTTCAAATATTATCAAGCAATAATTAAAAATCAAGATTTGAATCAAACGAAGCAGAATTAAAATCTTCAGGCACATATTAAGTATCATTATAAGTCAAATAGAATAAGAATGCCAGAATGTTTTTAATTACTTTTCTTTTCAGTTTTGATCATGATATTATATTTTAGTGTACATTTAGCTGTGATTAGCTGCCTAGAATGTTCTTGTTAATGGAAATGAAATGTTTTCACTGACCAACTAAATACTATTAAGGACGAACCTATTTCATCCCCTTTGGGATGATTTCCCCTCCTTTTTCTATTGTTTGTAATATTGAACTTTCTCCTAATTCTTCCTATCCATTTTAGCAATCTTCAGAGACTCCTCTAGTACTAGGACTATTACTTTTCATTGTAGCACTCAGCCTATTGCTACAATCCAGTCAGGCACACAGTCAAATTTCCTCATTTATTTAACAGCTTATTATTATTGGAATGGTCAAACATTAGAATAAAGTGTTCCTGATCCAAGGTAGCTAATATTTTGCTTCAAGAGTGAATATATTCTACATCACCGTCCCCCTTCTGATTGGACATGCAAGCAGCTATAGGAATGGCTTTACTATTTCACAAATGATGACAAATTTACTATTTCAGCTACCGGTAGTTTAAGGTATGTGTTCTATATCATTGGCAATAATCTTTTTAATGGTGTGGATTTTTTCTTTCGTCCAACTCTTTTTCTTGGAAGACTAAGTACCCAAAATGGGTCAATTAACCACATTTAAAATCTGATTACTGAGTGATGCTTGACCCTCCCCCTGGGGAGGGGGATCTGTTTGGGGTAAATTTTAGCCCCTAATCCAATTTGGTGCTTTCAGAGGATAGTAACTTCATCAGCTCCAATGCTCGTGTTAAGAATATTATAGGAATAGAGAGAGGTCAATGAGACTAATGAGATTCCAGTAGAAATGACATGTAACTTCAAAGTTTTGTTGAAAGATCCCTTCAAAAATAATACCATGAGTGAAGCGGTGTCCTGGAAGCAGCTAGACTCTGAGCCAGTAAGACTGCTATCTGCACATGCACAAAGAATAACATTGAAGTTATTCTTAATAAGATGAATTAGTAGTCAATTCACATTGTCCACGCTTTGATGAGCTATAGAAGTGAAGTGCCTGAAAAAATACAATTTACACAGTCCTATTATAATACTGTTTCAAGGTGTTCTTATTTATATTAATATATTCTTAATTCTTAATATCCTAAATAAAATTGTTTCTACCTTTAAATCCCTCCCCTTTTTTTTTAATTAGTGTAGCATGTTCTTTATGTCTCCTGCTTTCGGCTTCCATTGATTTATCTTCACATTCCTTTTCTGTCATCAAATCAATGTATGGGATCACTGCTTTTTTGAATCTTCCCTTTTCTACTTGCATAATAAAATCATCCTCATTCTTTCTCCAGATTTTTTTTTAAAGCACCATTCCCTCCCAGGATAAGGCTTTTATCCAGTAGATTGAATATTTCCTCTTCTTTCAGAAGCTATTCTTCCAAAGAGTGTGCGCTAATTTCTATTTTTTCCAAGATTTAAACTGAGAAATCCAACTGCACATCCTATGAAAATGGATAAGAAGTTGGATTTTTATTTTCATAATACTCTGTCACCTATTCGTGATACAGTTTTAAGTTTTGGAATTTGCTTTTATAAACCATAACAAGGATTGCAAATTTGGACAGTCAGATTAGTTCTATACTGCAGCTACCATTATTAATGACACAAACCTTGGAAATGCCAATTGAAGAAGAAATGTGCAATTATGTTCTGCTTGGAGATTTCCTATTGGCATCTGGTTGACTATGATGAGTAACAACAGGATACTGGGCTGGAAAAGCCTTTGTTCACTTATTATGAAATGTTGGTTACACTGCTAAAAGTTAATGCTGCCTTCTACAGAAGTTAAGGCCCTGTCCCACTGCACTTACGGATGCAAAGAGGATGTAAAACATTAAAAAAAGCTAGCCATCCGTTGGAAAACGCTACTGCAATCCTGTTGTGGTACTCACTTGCATACGTGTTTCATACGCTCTATCCGTCGAGCATTTCCGTCCTGCCGATTTCATCGTGCAAAAGTTTTTGAGCTGCACAAAACTTTGTGAACGGATTAACTTATCCCGCCGCGTTCCATATGTACATCACGACATATTACCGGCAACAAATGTTCTATGTTTATATCCGTAAACCATCCGCTGTACTCCTCCTCCTGTATCCCTGGCCATCCCTCACTCACATCACTGCAGCTGCAAACCAAAGAGTGAGGCAAACGAAAGCATGCACGGAACGTTTACACAGCGTTAGTAGCACGGAAATATAAAGGATTGTAAGCGTATTGCCATCTCGCTCTATTAAAGGATTAAAATGGACAAAACGTTGTATCTGGGATGTATCTCGATATTTAGGATGTCTTGCAGTATGTCTAGAGTATGTAGAAGGGACACCTTAGTCGGTACTACCGATATTTTCCTATAAAGGGGGAAAAAAATCATCTGGATCTAGTATGAGTCCAGGCAGCTGTGGTTGTACAGGACTCTTGTCACCCTTGGATCTTGCTCTTTCCACATCATCCCCTTGTTCTCCACCATGTCATGACACAGTCCCGTATGGTAGCTTGCGTGATTCATTCATCACCAGAACCAATACCTGTTCGAATGTTTCACTCTTTTATACAGAAGGAGAAGAAGGAGACGTCAAGGCTGTGTGTGGGTCTGATGATGGATCGCGGGAGAAAGAATGGAGTTTGGACTGTGATGACCAGTTGATGAGGGAGTGAGGAATGAAGACCTCGTGCTGTCCATCACTTCATGGGGATGCCACAAGCCATGTTTTTTTTTCTTGGTTTTTTTTTGAAAAGAATTTATTTAATTTTATCAGACACACATAAATACTAAAACATTAAACATTCTACTCTCATATATATTACGTTCGTGTGTCGGTTGGTTCATCAGTTTTGTGCATTCCATTTTGGTAGTTCAGTTACAGTTAGTATTTGCATTAATATCAATTCATATTATCAAACCATTATCCTAATATTACTAAAAAAAAGAAAAGAAAAGATATTTTTTGTTTTGTTTCTTGACTATACTTTAATCATTCATGCTTTGTCAGAGTATCACATACTTTGAACAATTATCTCCTATTAACAATAACCAAAAAATCAAATCATAGAGCAAATCCATCCAAAAACCCTTTACCGTACGATATAGTATAATGTTTCTATTATCGTATTTATATTCATCTAGCCATTCTGAATAAAAACAGATCCCAAATTTCATAATAACTTGTTTTTACTTCTTCTCTGACCTTTCTAATTTCCAAAATGTCAATCTAACTCACTCAGCACATGTCCAATATTTTCTTATAATTTCTTCCTTGTAATGGTTATTTTCTCATTTCTTTCGCAATTTTTATCAGAATCAATCCTAGCCCTGTTTGAATACATTTACAATCAAATATTTAAGTCTTCAATATTAATATGTGTGCAGGTAAATCCCAATAAAAAGATCTCTTGGTTTTCAAGTCTATGTGTTTCTTTATCATTTTTTTCCAACCACATGTGAAGTTTTAGTCCAATATTTTCTGGCATCCGCAAAGTCCACCACATATGATAGTATGAGCCAGGTTATCTTGGTGACATTTCCAGCTATTTTTCAGATTTGTTCTTGCAAATTCTTGCGTATTCGTTGTTGGGGGGAATTTATTTCCCACCAGCATGTTTGACGAAACTTGTTAGAGCGTTCTGGAAGACCCAGGTTGACCCAAGCTGGAGCACCAAACTTCCATCCCAACCTCGACCGCTGGACTCTGTCGTACCTGGCCTTCTGGAACCACATACAGAAATAACATGCAGTATGCCTGACGGGTACACACAACAGCAAATCAGCAAAGCTGGTCAGCGAGTTGGTTGCAGGCCATCATTCGACAGAATTACGTGGAAGAGCTCCTCAGTGCACCACCACTGAACAGGCTGGAGGAAACTTGCAGTAGAGTGGGTGAATCAGAGTGGAATTTCCCACACCCATGGAGCCATAGATGGGGAAGCACGTGGCTCTGCAAAGCTCCAGACAAACTTCAGCGGTCCATTTATTCAACTACAAGGGCTTCTCGCCATCATCGCCTCTTTGCCAATTGGGTTGATGCTGACTACAAGTTCATGTCATCGATGCTTCAGAACCAACGGCGTCAGCTTCAGATGGTCAGGTATACAACGCAGCGTGACCTCCTAAGGATGGGCTGGAACTCAACCTTCATCATGGCGTTTTCCATATCCAGACTCCCTACCCAATTGCACACAAGATGTTCCCGTAACTTCAATCGCGCGGTGATTAGACGCTTCTCCTCAGAACTACCTCATGAAGGCCGTACACTTCAGGATACCTCACCTGTGAGGAGAGGATCTTCACTACAGGATGTCCAGGCAAGACGGTGGTGGTGGGAGAACCGCCTTTGGCATCCTAGCCAACAGGTTCAGATACTTCTCTACACATGCAGCAATGGACACCAGAGACGTTGGAGGAGCATGTGGGAAGGCTGCTGCATCCTCACAACTCATGCGCACCTGCTACCTGTGTTGCAGAACAGACTTGGAGTAAGGGTGGGACACGAATGCAGGCAACCAGATCTAGACCCTGGATGTCGTGGCCACAGAGCCATGAGGGATAGCAGGTACAACCTGGTGGATCAGCTGGAGCAGTGGGGTGGCAAGCAGGCTGCATAATTTAATGGATCCCTTGAATGTTGTACATCTGATGGAGTAATGGCGCCCAACTATTGTTAGTGGAAAGAACGCGTTCTGAACACTGCAACCCCACTGAGCACGGCAGTTCGCCACAGGAACCATGATTTTTAATTGATCAAAGCAGCTCTATAGCTGGTTTCGATGTTCTGAGCTCACTGGTATTAGGTGTCAAATGAATTAGATATAAGGCATTAACGGTGTCAATGGAATAAATTGTTTTTGGATAATGAAGGTCCATAGCGTGTGGCAGCTTGGGATGGGGGAACATACAGTCCACTATGCTTGCACTCGGTAGGTTTTCTATCCCACAACTTATCCTTATCTATCCCACACAGCAATGCAAGAACGTTTAAAAAGTCCCTTTCGTTAAACAGCAATTTTCAAAAGGGTAACCTGTGGACTCTAGTAACCTTACGTGGGGGGCCAATTAAAAAACATGAAAAAGGTTGCATTTAAGCCCTTATTAACTCTAGGTAACTTAGACATATTTAACCCCTACCGTGACCCCTTAGTTAAGCAGAGATAAACTGAACAAGTAAACAACTCCAGTCTCTGACACTATTCTCAGTACATCTGATGGATGTCCATGGTCTCAGCTGTTAAATGGGCAGGGACTGTTGGAGGTGACTATGGGCTTGAGTGCTGGTCTGAGGCGCGCAATTGTGGACTGCTTGGCCCAGAGAGTACAACATGGGATATGGTGGTGTTACAGGAAGATCTGTCCGAGAGCTGACTCTAGTCCATGAGGTTGAGAGGCCCTTCATCAAGGACCTGAATGTGAGGCCCAAACTGATGACAGCATCTGTCCTTTGACGGCTTGGCTGTCCCTCCTGGGGTGGAGGAAGGAGTGAGCTGTTGTGGGCGGCTCTCGGTCTGCAAGCTGGGTGAGGGTGGGCATCTGTGGCGGTGCGGATTGAACCTGGGCGGGAAGAGTTGCTTTGTTGCTGTGGGAAGTCCTGGTAGTTGTAGCCTTGCGTAGGTGCAAGGAGGCTGTTGAATAGCCGGTGGACAGCGGCTGTGACAGGCCTTGGGGTGGAAGGAATAGACATCTGGAGCTGGTTAGGACGCTTCAGCTGGGTCCGGTCTGAGGAATTGATAGACAGAGTGCTTGTGTCTCTCCCTCTCCACCTATCTGCTCCTCCGTCGCTCACTGGGCTGGCCCAGGGCTTACGCGACTGAGAGAGTGTGGCTACACGGTTCTCCCATGGTGATTGTATAGAGAGAGATTCACGATTCCCAATGCGTTAAGTCTTTTGTGGTGCTTAAGCGAGATTGCCTCTAGTTCCAGTTCGTCCTGAGGGAGAAAGTTCTGTGCTGCCCTCTTTCATTGTCTCCAACGAGAGCGCGACTGGTGTATACTGGTTAGTCCGCCCTCCACGTCTGCCTCTCGGCATTTCTGAGAGAACTGTGACGATTCACCACCATCTTAACTTAATTATGCATTACAACTATTACAACTAGACATGATATCGCAAAATCCTAGATGGATAACTGTGCTGGGGGCTCGCCGGAGTGTTAAAACTGTTTGATTGATGGCCAATAGGCGTGACTCATTAGAGACCATCCTAATCTAGAACGGTAGGTGTGTTCCTAAACTCATTCTCATTTCCTTACAACGAATATGATTTCGGACACGTTCATCACCTGTTTAAGCTAGACAGACCGCGGTGAGAATAGTGCACTAGGTATTGCGGAAGAGAAAGATAGGCATACCCCTCGCCGATGCTGGAAACCTCATTACACTGCCTCTATGGATCCCACAGCTGAAATACCTGTAAACTGGAGAGCAATCCTTACTCAGCTGGATCTGCATAATGGACGAGAGTGAAAGAATGCGCTCGCGCACGGACTTGAAAGTCTCAATGAGGTTAGTGCTTTAGATAAAATACTGATGCTAAACCTGGTTAGAAGCGCGCAGTAAGTAGTCATACTCTACGAGATTAGAGAGGAGAAGTGGCTATGAACTACAACTGTTCTCGCGCAGGTGGCAGGAATATCTCATCGCGTCATTGCCAGAGGAAACACACTTTGTACAACTGTTTGCGCAGTCACGTAGGAAATGACGAATAGCGAATCGGTAAAGGCCCAGTCCGGTCATTCGTGAGGACGAATTAGGCGTGCGACCAAATTGGCTTTATCTAGATAGACATTTTTTGTGCGAGGTGTGCACGCAATGCATCTTTCCTCTGATCCTTTGACCAACTATGCCCACAGCGTGTGCAATAGAAAAGCGGTAAGGCACTGGCTCAACTCACCATACCCAGGTAGTTGAATACAAATTTTCGTGCGGCTAGATACACACAGAAACATCTCGTGTGTGAGCCCTCATGTCAGTCCCCTAAGCTAGAGGCCACACACACATACATATAACATATATATAGAGAGAGAGAGATAGATATACCCGATCTAAACCAGCTACATAGTTTCCGGCCTCGTTATTCTCACAGACTGGGATACTACATTCTCCCTCAGCTACATTTTCTACACCTATGCACCTTAATTTCCTTTACCTGTTATTTCCTCGAGGGTAAAAACAGCTGTTAAACTTGTTTTCTCTATCTGCTCTCCTTCATCCAATCTCCCTTGCCTCTGTCTCCTCTGCAGGGCTTCAGCAGGGCCTTCAGGGGGCTTGGCAGCAGGGCGCCTTCAGGAGCTTTTCGAGACAACGCAGGGCTCTAACGAGTAGGGTGACTGAAATTGAGCAGAGGTGCCTCAAGCCTCAGATTTCAAGCTGATATTGGGCCTTGTGAGGTGGGTGTTCCTCCAGCGCCTTAGCAGCTAGCAGCAGGTTTTCAAGATTCATCTCTGCATTCTCAGATTGTCTATTGTGTGATTTGTTAGGAGTTGGTTGGCATGTTCTGAGTCCTTTTCATCTTGCCTTAGCGTGCATTGGAACAAGTTAGGCAACCCCGGCTTCTCTTTCTTTCCTCTCGGCTGCTGGTGATGTTCTTTTTTAACCTGAACACTATCTGGAGTTTTCTCCTGTCAACATTCCATAATCCTATGTATTACATCTACGATCGGCCACTCATGCACTGCTCTCTCCCATACCCATGAGAAATGAACTCAAGACATGACAATGGTAAACAAAAGCTCATTTTTTAAAAAAGCAATGCGTAGTTGGCATACCACCTACATTCTACCATATATCCACTGTGCAAAGTAAGGCATGCATGCAATCTTTATATCATTCACTCGTTGATTATGTGTGCCACCCCAATGAGACGCAGTATTAGACTACCAAAACCAAACCCCACACCCAAATATAACCAATAATACAACAGACTGCAAGCCGATACCCATGCGTGTGCCTACTTTCGCAGTTAGTAGGACATGGCTCGTGAGATGTGCTGCGTGTCTACCTCAGTTTCGCTATTTTGACTCATAGCAATAACACTTGACATGTGCAAATGCTTTTATCCCATTTCGTGACCTCCTCTTGGGTTATGACCATGTGGTCATGGGCACGCTTCGCATGGCCCATCATTCCCTGGCTTAGTTGCTCCTATGAAGTGATGAAGAGATAAGAACATGTCCACTTAACGAATAGCCCCAGATGACTACATAGTAATCGCACGATCTGGGTTCTTTTCCGTTCTTTCTGTCATGTTTATGCAAATTTTTGAAGACATGATTATGAGTGGATGATAACGGATGCCCAGCCATCGATATTGCTCACTTCGATCCGCTTAGTGTCGCTTGCCGCTCCGTGTTTTGCGTCGTCATCGGCCAGTGGGACCTAGGCCTTTACCCCTTCAAGTATTTTGGACTGTAAGACTTTATGTAACTCAGCTGGCATAGTCATCTATTTTCAGTTATTAGGAAGTGAATTTAATTGCTTAAACAATTAATGTGTAAATGTTCCCTCACTATTTAATTCATTTCAAAAACTATCCTTCAGAGATATTGCAAAATAGACCAGTAGGAAAATGACCTGCAGAAAAAAAAAATACACCACTGTCCAAGAGACCGTATACTGCGAGAGTCAAAAAGAGGGCTGTGAAAATATACTAGACCCCACACAGAAAAACGCAACCTCCCTCAAAATGACGCATTAGAGCACTGCACACCAGAACAACTGACACAAGAGAGTTTTTCCTAACCACACCGCTAACACAAATAATTTCCTCAACACTGTTCAATTAATTTACAAAGTATCTAACTACTATACTGTTAATCTTCTCATCCACTCCTTATTCACCCCATCCCCTTCCTACTTGTGATTTGTTAGGACTGTAACTTTTTGTTGCTTGATCCTTACGAATTTTATATGACTGGTTTTTCTAGTATGATTTGATTGTTGATTGCTACCCCTTATGACTATCATTAATGTTGTACGTTGATGATTCTTGATCTTTAAATGAATGTTACCTTTCTTTATGTATACTCAGGGAGTATTTACACAAGGACAAATTCCTTGTGTGTCTGAATCACACTTGGCTTAGCTAAAAGTATTCTATTCATTCTATTCGTATTCTATTCTATTCTCAATGGGCGGGAAACTTTCTCTCTGTGATAGAAAAGAAAATATTTGCATATTGTTTTCAATAGGACAGAGGAAAGCATTACTGGGAATAGGAGATTTTTTACAGTGGTAGTTCAACGGTGTTACTATTTTGGTCAGTGGTTATATTTTGCGTGTGAGGCTGTGGATAAACCTTAGCGGTTGCCACTCCAGACAGCTGAAAAGCGCTGCGCGCAGGTGCCGCAAGCATTTGGAAAGCCTTCTTTTTTTTCCTGCTTTTTCAACTTCAAGCTATGGCCACACCAAAAGCGCGAGGTTGCTTAAAAGCAGGAAATAAAGGAAAGTCAAGAAGCCCGGGCAGGTGGGGGCGGCAAACAAGCAAGCCAAACACTAGCAACCGGAATTCAGTGTCTGCTGTTCTTAAGAGCTACCGGTTCTATAGAGCCGGGCAGAACCAGTAGCATCCCACCCTTGATTTTCTCCATGCAGTACAATCCAATACTAAGATGACAGGCCAGTTTTAATAGTAATGCATTTTTCTATTGATATCAAGATTTAACCAAATAAAAATATCTGGGTGCCTAACGCTTTTGTTACTATCCTATTTGATAATAGATTATTTGCAAGATACTTATTACATTGAAATACTTGAGCCCCATCAGATAAAGAGCAGTTGAAAAAACAGAAAGGAAAACAAAGGCAAAGAGGTGAAGCTATATTCTTCTTAAGTGTTTTGTTTCTAAAATTATTGTCAGTCACAAAAGGGTCTGATGTGCTAATATCTGCTCATTGAGACACTTACTGACATGCTAAGAGCATGATGGTTACAGGCACTGCATTTAAGGGCTGTTACTGAGGCCCTCACATATTGACAGAGTACCAGACTAAGAAACTACTGATATACATACACAGTTGGCCTCTGCTCCAGACACCTATCAGACAGAATATTTAAATGTTATGGATTAATGAATTTTCATGAAACTATGTGCCTTATGTGTATGTGTTTTACTAAAAGAAAAAGAAAAAAGGAAATAAATAAAAAAGTTTCAAATTCTATACAAAGTCTATAGCTTTGACTTTTCCAAAAGTTGACCCATAGGTTTTTTTTAAATGATAAAGCTGGAGTATTATATGCAGATCCTTCATACATATAATACTCTGCCACTATGTTTACAAGATGTGATCTAAACAGTGCGTTACTTCTAATAAGGACAACTTAGTAAGTTTATGCTTGAACATATGGTTAGGGTCAGAAGATCAGGAGAACATTTAATATGGAGAGTTGGAAAAATTTTAGTGTAAATTTATTGGTGTTGATATTTTAGACTGGATGAAGTAGGATGAGGAATGGACTTTATAGTAGGACAGTAATGGTTTTGAGAAGTAAATATTTAAGAGCAAGTGGACTGCTGACCAGACTATATCAGAAGTATAATATAGCAAATCTTGATCTCTGGCACTGAATGTGTTGTTATGATGGCATTAATAGGCAAATTGTTCCAGTGAGCACTGCAGTTAGTTCACTGAGCTATATCTGTTAGCATAATTGTAGCTGCAGGAGGACACCTGGAAAAATGCATAATTTGCCATCATATTGCTGGATAACATTACCTAGCACAGTCATTAGTTAAGGTTTGAAACTTGAAGTGTCATGATCCTGCCTGAACACTAGATATTATGCAGAGGAGCACAGGGACCCTCTTTTTGGATTTAGAGGTACTGGGTGATATAGGAAAGTGGATGTGAAGACCCATTTAGCTGGAAAAAATCAAGAAAGCAAGAATAACACTGATTTCAGGAATGTAACATTAATCCTAATTTGCAAAGTGTAAGAATAGAATCTGAACTTCAGTTATAAGTTAATTAATGGAAAGTGTCTTTGAAATGCTTTCTTTTCCACCAGTCCCTCAAAATAGACCAGATCAGAAAACAAACTTGGAAAGAACTATTGAGAGTATTGCTTATAGGATATAATATGAAAAATTTAAAAACCTACTGTATTAGAATTTTCCTTCGCCTTTTCTTATATTATGCAGAGCCAATATCAGGTTATTTTGTACCTTTTTCTCATGCTGTGTCATTTCCAATGATTATGTTGTTTTATACATATTATTATCTCCCCAATTTTGTCACTACATACTCTCTACTCTCATGTCTATCACTTCTAGAGTGGGTTGTCTCTACTGAGATAAAACCAAAATTTTCATTCTTTCCCACTATCTCTCACCATGAATAATGGAAAAGTGAGTAACAGGTCTATATAAATGACTGGCAAAACTGCTGGCCCCCTGGTGTGGTTTGATGAATTATAGAGACAGCATATATAAATATTCCTCTGTAAATATGAACTGAATTTTGGAGTGGGTGGCAAGTATTTCCTGGCTATTATGGATTCAAGAAAATATGGCACAAGGACTGGTTTGTCATCTTAGGCTTCAGGTTTTCATTGGAATACCAACAATTTAGTTTCAGTCTTCACTTTCAACCTGGTAGCCTCAGTCCTGATGGTTGGTTTGCAGATGTCACCATCAACAGTTGCTGATAGTAAACAGTAATATCTGTATTAACATCTTGTTCATCCATTACTCTGTGGAAGATAAACAGTCAGAAATTGGCATTTGGAGATATGCTAAATCAAAAAGTGGTATATAAGTTTAAGTACTATTTCTATATACATACATACATACATACATACATACATACATACATACATACATATCTACATATAAATAAATGATGTGAGGGGTACAGTCTTGTCACTACCATGAGGAATACAAGTACCAGAAATAATATCTTGGTACTACACAATGGACCATTCTCTTTAAAGTATACTTAGCTTCACCAGACAGCAAAGCAGAAAAGAATCTGAGCTCATTCAGAGGAAACAACAATAGTTAGGGAAACTATAGTAATTCTATCCTATCAAGACCACAGAAATGAAGTTCAGATTTGTTTCAGTTAAATATAAATTTTGCTCTGGTATTTTCAAACTTACTGTGTCTTCTTGCTTGCTGTTTCATGCACTCACTTCTCTTTGCACATCTTGTCATCCTAGTTTGAAATCTTTTTAGCTGAATCTGATTTTTTAATTGATGTGTACTACTTTGGCAGGAGACGGGTGACATTTGTTTGAAAAAAAGTATAATAAATGTAATGTAAATAAATAAATTTGTTTCTGTGCATAGACAGATTTGGCAGCGTTAAAATACTTGCAGTATTTGGCTTTCAGATTTGGAAAAGAAAGAATAGGTTCACTGATGACGGAGAACTGTTCAAAACCTTCTTAAATCACCACATTTTTAAGTTAGTGGGAAGAAATGGCTTTGGTTGTTTATGATAGCTGGATTTTTAAGTGCAGATGCTGAGATCACAACCTGTTTAATAATACCCAATTCTGAATGTTTTTTTAAAAAAACCTTAAGTTTCTTTAAAATGAAAAAAAAAGAATAACTTATAAAGCATTTCAGAAACCCTCCCTTTAAATAAAAACATGAACTGACAGGTTTCAGTACAATTTATAGTTTATGAACTATTGCTGTCAGGAAAATAGTATAATTGTGCTCTCTTTCTGTCAAAAACACAAATACGCAATCTCAAATTAACATTGCAATCTCAAATTAACATTGGCAAGATTATGGCCAAGAATTCTGTCATTTCTGAAAGAAAGAAGGGACATACTTGAACATTAATCTGAACACCAGACCATTGAAATACCCATATAGGAACAATATACTCATCTGAGTACTCAATAAAAAGGTTAGAGTGTTATATTAGACAACTGTTATGTTTCAGCATGGCTAACCTTGAAGTGTTATTATGAAGTCCAAAAGGAGTAGGAGAGAGAATTGTGTATGCCCATTCTGCATGAATAAATATACTACTATGAATACATATGTTAGATAGTGCAATTTCCCACAGATTCAGTGTGTGAACATCATTTGTGCACCTAGCAGAATGCTTCTGCTGGTGATTGTTACAAGCATTAAAGAAATACAAGAGTAATTTCTGTGTGCAGAAAAAGAATGTCAAATCATATCTTCTCAGTTTTACAGCTTGTAGTTATACATCTTGTTCATTACTTTACACTAAATCCCACAGAAAAAAAATTGCTTGGTACCAAGAATGATAAATTTCCTCCAAACTAACTTAGAATTGGAACAGAGGTCTGGGAAAACTCAGAATTATTTCTCAAAATAAAATAAAAGAGCGATCTTGAAAGCTAACCATCTGTGAAGGGCAATTTCAACTGACCCGGGCGTCCAGTGGCACTAAAAGAAACTGCATCTTAGAGACTGGGGGAGGATATGAGTTCAGTCAGACATGTTGCCAGCTGTGAAGAGTTTATACCCAGCAATTATATAACTGCACAAATGAAATAGATGTTTTCCCTGTCTATACACTGTAAATGTTTACATCAAGTGTGAAACCATAATAAGAGTGGCCAAGACAAGATGACTCTGAGAGCCTGTTCCTTGTGGAAAAATAAAAGCCGCATCAAGTTATTTTAGTGGGCTCTTAGGTATTATATGATTTGGTGACTACCACGGAAGTTAATTTTAAAGACAAAATGGTATCATGAGTAACATTTGATAGAAATCTTATTTTCAGATTGTCTGGAAAATCCTTTTTTCTCTCAACATGAGGAACTAATATGAGAGGTTTGTAACACTTTATTGAGTTTATTTAACTAGGGAAAATCAATTCTTGTTCTATGGCCTTAGGCTTTAAGTACAATATCACTGCTTTTACAGCAAGTACACTTTCTTAGAAACTATGGCCACTAAAAATCTATTAAGGTTTTATTCAGAATTCTTAGTGTGACTCTCAATATCCACTTAGAATTTATAAATATGGTAGCATATTTTCCTTTCACAACCCAATGCAGATTTCCCAGAATTAATTACTATGAATTTCAAAAACACAGGTTAACTACTGATGAGATTTTAAATAAAAGTTAGTGAAGGTTGAAATACGAATTGTGAAAGTAGAAATGAATGTAAGAACAGATGGACAGGCATGTTCTTCCCCAAATCCAAAAATAGTAATTAACCAAAACTTTACTCTAGGTTTGTAAACTCAAAGCGGATCCATAGATGTTTGTTTAAATGCATTCTTGCTCATTTAATTGGAAAGGTGTTGTGGTCTATTTTATCTCTAAACAAATCCCATTGAAGATTGAATGGCATTATTTCTCTGTCATCACTCCTACAGGCACTTCAAAAATATAGTTTGGAACACTGCAAAACTATTGAGGGAAGATTGTGGTTACATATACCTGGGAAAGAGAGAGAACAGGAAAGAAAAGTTCTGTTGCACCAATGGAAATCCATTTGTACTGTGCTAAATGTCACTCTGTAAGTACTCTAAGTACTAACTATTTTACAAATGCATACTCACATACACACAGTATAGCTTATATAATTGAGTTATAGCAACTGAAGAACTCATACCCTTAATATATTGCTTGTAATTTAGACTTGTGCATCACAAATCTGACTCTTATAGCACAAAATATAGATTTCAGTCTTTATCATCTAGCACAGTGTTTCTCAGTCTTAAAAGCAAGCTGCTGGAGCAATCAGATGATTGAAGTCCACACATCTTAGGTTGCCAAGTTTGAGAAATATTGTTCTAACCTATACTCTCTGACCTACAATACTTTGCATTTCTTGGCTCATTTTACCATCTACTAATTTTCCAAGAGAATTTCATCAATGTTTCTCCACTCCTCGTCTTCTTTCAGGATCAGTTTTCTTTTTTTAAAAAAAAGAATTTTTATTTTTAAAAACAAACATACACATACAAAACATAAAAACATAAAACCATCTCCCATCAGTTTTCTTGTTCCTGAGTCAGATATCAAGTCCCCCCCTTTATAAATATTTATAAAATAAATATTACCTCATCATAATTAATTTGATTAGTAAAGAACCATCCTAAGGACATTTTAAGGGGTCTTAACTTTTTTTTTTTTAACTGGTTTGCATTCCTTACTGCACATTAGCACTTGGTAGAGCAGCATGGAGGCTTTGGAAAATATATTCAAATGCCATGATATCTCTCTATCTACAAAAATCAGAATCTTCTAGTCACGGTATTTCCCTATGACACCGTATGAAATAAAAACTGCACTTTAAATGAGCAGGTATTCACACTTATGAACTTTGGTGTTGGTGAAGATTCTTCGGAATTCCTGAGGACAGCCAAGAAAACAAACCAACAGATCATCAAACAAATCAACGTAGAGTTTTCACTTGAGGCACAAATGACCAGCGTTAAATTATCCTACTTCATACACATTATGCATAGATTCAGTTCTCTAGAAAAGGCTCTAATGCTGGTAAAAGTGGAAGGAAAAAGAAGAGGATAACCAGCAGCAAAGTGGATGAATTCAGTTACACTTGCTATAACAGCACTGTTGGGAGACTTTAAAAAACAAGTTAGGGACAGATCATCATGAAGAAGATCTATTTATGTGGTTGCCAAAAAGCAAAAATAACTTGATGGCACATAATCAATTAATACAATAAATTTGTTTGATACCAATTAAAATTTAATTAATAAAATAAACAATAGGAATAAATATGTAAACTCTAAAAGCAATTTACAAACTTATTGTGATGCCACAGTAGTTCAAGCAATTTTTACAACAGTCAAAGTACTGATTTTAAAATTCAGGTTTTTTTAAGTACAGTCATGAGTGAAGTATGGTCAATAAGTAAAATATACATTTTCTCAAGTTGAACTCAGCCCTTGATAAACTGCATGCAGATGTACATTTATGTAGATTTCTTGTAAATAATATGCAAGTGCTTTGCCAATGTGCTTGTTTGAAGCTTTGTTGTTGTTGTTAAACTTTCCAGTTTATCCTACAGAGGCAATTTGGTGTAGTAGATAAGGCACCAGGAAAGAAACCACATTAGTTAGGACTGCTTTAAGCATAAAGGCCCTGTCACACTGCCCAATGGATGCAAAACGTTAGTAAGAAAGGATACAAACGGACGAGAAAAATGTTCCATCCGTTGTTATCCGCTCTCAAAAAGGGGCAAAAATTTGCATAACCAGAGCGGGATAACACTGGAAAGGAACGGACGCAGGAGGACGCAGAGCGGATGGAAAGCGGATGCGAAACGAAAGGCCCAGCGGATGGAAGCGGATGGGAGTGGATGGCCACATCCGCTAGGCTTCAGGGGACCTCAGCAAAGCGGACCGCGGAACAGATACAGAGGATGCAGAGCGGACACGGAACAGGATGAAGCGGATACACAGCGGATGCAGCGGATGCAAGCGAAGCCTAGCGGTATGCACAGCGGAAGCCAACGGATGCCAAGCGTTAATTGCGCATGCGGGGGGATGCATTGCGTAAGCCCCGCGGATATAAAGGAAGCAGCTCCCAAGCAGATCACATTCTGAGGAAAGACCTGCCTGCCGGATACATCGAGTCCTCATGCTGCCCCCCTGCATGCCTGCCTGCAAGCCTTGTTGCCAGCCTGCCTCCAAGCCTGCCATCCCAGCCTCCTGGCCAGCCTCTCTCTGCCAGCCTTGCTCTCTGCCTGCCTGCCAGCCTTGCTGCCAGACTGCCTTCCAGCCCTCCTGCCAGCCAGTCTGCCTGCCAGCCTTGTGCCTGCCTGCCTTCCTGCCAGGCTTCCTGCCAGCCTTGTGCCTGCCTGCCAGCCTTGGTGTCTGGCACTTGCCACCTTCCTGCCGCCTTGGTGCCAGCCTTCCTGCCAGTCTTGGTGCCTGCCAGCCTCCCTGCCAGCCAAAAAACCCCACAACCATGGGGAAGAAGCGAAAGCCCAGCAACCTGCCGCCATCCCTGGCAAGAAGGACAGGGCCACCCTCCCGCCACCCTGTCCCTGACTCTGCTTCTGCGGGGCTTCTGCTGCTACGGGCTACACTCTCTTGGTGCTGAGCTTCTGGTGGCGCTGCTCCTGGTGCTGGTGCTTCTGCTGGTGCTGCTCCTGCGTGGGCTTCGTACTGTTCTTGGCTGAAGCTGCTACTAGGCGTGGTGCTTCTGCTCGTGCTTACTCTGCTGAAGCTGCCTCCTGCGGTGGTTGCTTCTGCTCGTGCTTAACTCTGCTGAAGCTGCTCCTGGCGGTGGTGTTTCTTGCTGCTGCATACTCTGCTGAGCGTGCTCCTCGTGCCTGCTGGCCTGCTGGTGCTCCTGGACTGCCGTCGTGCCGCTGTGCTCCTGGTCCTGCTGGCGTTGCTGGTGCTGCTGCGTGCTTACTCTGACTGCTGCTGATCCGGTCCTGCCTGTATGATGATGATGATGATCCTGCTGGTGATGATGATGATGATGATCCTGCTGGTGCTGCTGCTGCTGGTTGGTGTGGAGGGAGCAGCCCCTACTACCTGGGAGCCCCCTCTGATGAGGGCCATCTGATCCTGCCAAAGGGAGAAGAGGCATATGTGACAACGGGAGAGGGGCAATACTCCATTGAGGAGGAACACGAGGATGATGGTGCTGGAGTGGCTGAGAGAGAATGACTATCTGTGGCGGAAGGGACACCGGACTGTACAGGGACACCAAAGGAAGCAGGCTGCTTGGAGAGAGAGAGTGGAGAGTCTGGGCTACACTTCGGAGGTGCTCCTCGGCTGGTGGAAGCACATGCATACCTGTACGGGAAGCTGCACCTGAAGAAATCTGGGCCAGGCCACAGTAAGCTGATGGACAGACGAGACCTACGTCATGGCCAGGTGCAGCTTCCTGGAGGGTGAGATCCGCCACCGAGGTAGCACCAGCAGCCCCCTCCACTACCTCTCTCTCCGGCAGCCTGCTGAGAGCCAGTCCTCTTCCGGCCGAGAGTCAGTTCCTGTGTCCAGGCAGGTTTCTGTTAGCGTGCCATGGCGGAGAACCCGCGGACAGTGTTGTAGACCGTGGTGGAGTGCGTTGAGGACTCCTTGGTGCGGTGGGAGAAAGGAGACGGTGCGTTCCACTCACAGCCCTACCTGCATCCAACCCCAGCTTCACCTCCACAGAAAGCAGAGAGCCAGACAGCAGCATGAGGGCCAGAGGCACCACACTGTCCTGCTGTCAGACAGGAGACCATCGAACCAGCATAGATCTCGCTCTCTCAGTGGTTCCACACCGACTCTCATGCCTCCAACTGCAAGCCCTTCTTCACCAATATGTCAGAACCAAGACCGACTCGTGGACATTGCCGGAACCCCAGACCAAGGGTGCTGAAGGACTGATCCACCGAGCTGCCTCACACACCCTACCAGTACCAGAGGAACCTGCTCCCACCCAGTCGCATGGTCTGCTCACTCCCACCCAGTTGATGCTCACCTACCCATCCAAGGCTTTCACAGCCACTCACCTAACCAGGAGCTACGGCTACCAAGGCAGTGCCCAGCAGCACAGGCAGCCAGCCCTTCCCATCCAGGCACAGAGTCAGTCGACGAGATCGTTGCCACCGAGTTCCACTGATGCAACCGATGCCACCCCACGACACTGATGCCACCGATGCCAACCACATTAACACTGATTGCCACCCAACGCCAACTGATCCCGCACCCCACGAATTGATGCCACCCACCGCCACCAGTGCCACCACGCCAGTCCTCACCCAGCTGCAGAACCCAACAGCCCCACTACACTGCGTCCTTCCTCCACCCACAACCAAGCCCCGCCACAGCTACTCTGTGCGCGGGTCGGGTACTCGGGCTAGTACAACCCATGGCATGAGAGGAGGCTACTACAACATCAGTGGGTCTGAGCCAGCTGTCCCGAAGCTTTGGGCTCCACGATATGTTCTCGCTGTCACCTGTTGTCCTCTCGAGGGCCAGGCACGCCAGTGGCGCTTCACAGACCAGCACTCCAGCAGCAGTCACCTCCACGGCACTGGACCCTTCACCCCTGCGTGAGACTGGGGTACACACCTCCGAGTGTACCAAGAGTAGTGCCGAAGAGGACGTGGCTGGCTGGTACCTGGTAGACTTTATTGGACACACTTGACTTGGTCATTTTTCTTTTACAGCTTGTTGTTCAGCTAAGTTAATCTTTGATTTACGACAAGTCTCTGCTTCATTTCTTTTTTTTAAGTAAAGTCTTGGTGGAAACTTTAAGAATTGTGTTGTTACAGCTTGCGATGCTTGGGAGTAATGAGCGATGGGTTCAAGATTAGCCGGGAGTGGGGTAGGTCAGATACTGTGGGTGGTCAATGAGGCTGTGAATTGGGGGGATGGGATGCAGTTGGATACTCTTGTGGGATGGGTAATAGCTTGTGGATAATAAACCTCACAGTGCAATGTTCATAGTGGGACTGTATGGTCCACTCCACCCCAGATGCCACACCATGGCCCATTTATTATCAATAATAATGTCTAATAATCATACCAACACATGTCAACACAAACACCAACTCTTATTAAATGCCTGATCATTGTAGGGCACATCTCAACATACATGGCACATCTCATGCAGTGATGAGACAGCTGAACAGCATCCATTAACGCGCATCTATCATCCCTGTCTTGCCACACTCCACCGCTCCAGCTGGGGAAGTTGCGGACCAGTGTTCAGGAGGTTGCCGCTGCTTCTTCCCTTCAACGTGAGGCTCTGTGGTGCCTTGAGCATCCTCAGTATCTATCAGGTTTTGGCCTTGCCTCCATCCCGCCAAGGCTCCATGTACCCATTGCGGCCTTGTTGGAGAGTCCACAACGCCATCTGTTCTGCAAGACTTGGTAGGGGGTGCGCATCTGAGATTGTGCGAGATGGCAGCAAGCTTTCCACGATGCCTCCTCCACGTGCTCTGCTGGGCGATGCTCTGCATGTGCGAGAGAAGTATTCTGAACACCTGTTGGCCCAGGATGCCAAAGGTCGTCCCACCCACCTGCCTTGCCCTGGACGAGCCCGTAGTGGAAAGATCCTCTTTCATGGGATTGAGGACCTGAGGTGTAGGCTTCATGAGGAGGTTCTGAGGGAAGAATGCATCATCCCCCACGATGAAGTAGCGCACATCTTGCGTGTCGTTGGGCAGGGGGGTCTGGATATCTGGGAAGCCCACAGATGAAGCAAGTTGACGTTCCAGCCCCTCTTTGAGGGCACTGGCGTTGCTACATGCCTGGGCATCTGAAACCTGACCCGTTTGGCCTACAGCATGGATGTACATAGAAGCTTTAGTCAGGCATCGACCATGGACAAGATGACCGATGATGAAAGAAGCCCTTGTATGTTGGAATAGAGTGGATCCCGCAGGGACTTGGCTGGGAGTCTTTGCAGCACGTGCTGCCAATCCCGATGGCGTCCAACGTGTGGCAGGGAAGTTCCACTTCTGATACAGAAGATAAGTGGAGCCCGCGACTGTGGCCTGGAGCTTTGCAGCACGACGTGCTTGCCACCAATGGCTTCCAACTGGTGCTGGGGGAATCTACTTCTCGCAACCTTCTTCGCTAGCCTTCTTTCAGTGCGAGGGGCACCTGAGAAGAGGACGTCTTCGCAGTCTATTCTCTCGATGATGGCCTGCCAACCACTTCTTGACCACAATGCTGATGGTGCTTGATTGTGGCATAACCCGCCAGGCGTGACTGCATGCTCTGTGGCTAAGGTGTCCCTGAGACCAGGTGGCGCAGAGTTGAGTGCGCAACCTTAGACCCAGGTTCCATGCGAGGCCGGAAGTTGGTAGTTGCCGCTTGGTCAACCTGGGTGTCAGCCCGCTGCAACAGCCGCTGCACAACTTCGTCAAATATGGCTGGAGGCATCCTCATGAAGTTCTGGAATGCACCGTTGGTGCAGTGTGACAGGGGCTTAAAGCCAACAGGAATACCTTATGCCTGTCAGTGTCTCTCAGCCCTGGGAAGCAGGCAATGGCAAACTATTTCTGAAATGTTGCCAAGAAACCAGTTGTGTGTACAGTCACCAGCAATCAAGACTAACTCGATAATGGAATGGAATGGAGTGAAGTGGAAAGGAAAGGAAACACCTAATTCCTGGGTTTCCTAGTGGCTTCTAGACTAAATACTAAGTTATGTTGACCTTGACCTCAGCCAAGACACTGCTATTTAAAACTTAATATCTTTTCTGTAAATGTACAGTTTTGCTTATGCTCTCAGACTAAACCAGAACAGCTCTCTAATAAAGATTTGCCTGTTTTAAAAAAGGCCTGATTTTAAAATAAGGACTTTTAAAAAATGAGAGATGGGGCCTTCAAGTTGCCAATTTATAACAGTCTGAAAAAGACTAGAGACATATGACTTACTTAATGAACCTTCTTCTCTGCCTTATTTATATCACACTAGATGTATAATTTTTCATGCATAATATGAATTCTTTTTTTTTGAGGGGGATGGAGAGATTTTTTTCATTCTGGTAATACCACCTTGTCTTTGCTGCTTTTTTTTTTTCTGATTTACCTTTTTCTTAGTTGAAATATATTTTCAAAAATGCTGCCATGAAAGTGAACCTAGCTACAAGCCAGATCTTTCTTGGTGGACCAGCTCAGTTGGTACTATTTTATTGGAAGATGTGATCCTCTGTAACAGAATGATCTGTTGCAAAGGCTGCGTGCAATGAGCTTTGCCATTATAAATGCTTTATATATTCCAATACATTATTGATTTTTGCCTAAATGTGAACTATTTAAAGGGAGGGCTTTCAGATTAAAGTAGTACCCAGAGAAAGTCATGTTATTTATCCCACATTTCCACTCTAAACTACGTTGGCTTATCGTTAATCAAGTTTTACTTCTATTCATTTTTAAAATAATTGTATGACAACACCAAGTTCCCATGTGTATTTATTTGCCTACTCTCAGTATCTTATTTGTAAAAGCTTTCACTGGTGCAGCTTTGATGACTTTTAGCACAGTGAGGTCAGACAGTGCTCTGTTAAAGCAGAAGTAAGAAATACTGCAACCTAGGATATTTCCAATTATTGGTGCATGAAACAACACAAAAGAAATAAAAGAAGAGCTTCCAAATAAACAAATGAGATTTGAAAGGAACCTCCTAGGTCATCAAAACAACTTCCATCACACTATTGCTTAATCTCTTTGTTTTGTCTGCCCTCATCAATGAGTCCATTCATTCCCCATAATCAGCTCTGATTAGTGTTGCTTCACATCAGTCTTTTCCCTTTTCTTTTCTGTTTTGCCTGTAGAAGGATTGAAATCAGCTTCTACCACCCCTCCTTGTTAAAAGCCGCACCTCTCCTGCTGACTTTCTGCTCTCTCTATCAAAAGGGCAAAAGGAAACAGTTGGGATTCATTCTTCCCTCTTTTTTGAGAAACTGCACAAATGTCAACTTCCTCAGAGGATGTTTAGCATAGCTGAGTTCAGTCATGCAATGTACAAAGGACAGGATGATCAAAAGTTTGAAGGGCTGCCCACTGCTAAAGAGGAGAGAAAAAAGGAAAATGCGATCTTTTCTATAGTTTTAAAGAAACACTTGTCTCTGCCAGCAGTGTTACTTCTATTAAACCAGACATTTAGAAACAAAATTCAAGTCTGAATTTTAAGTTGTTAAAAGCCTGAGATTACCATATTCAGATTAAATTATTACTGTTCTTGATTCTTTTAAATTTATAATTCCATATCCTTTATATGATCAAGGATGGTTACTATAATATGTATGTGTACATTCTTTAGTTCTGCAAGCCTTTGGTTTTTTATTTTTTTGTTTTGTTTTGTTTTGTTTGGACTTTTTTTATTAGTAATTTGTTTTCAGGAGGAGTTCTGTTTTCTTAAAGGAGTTAAGAAGGCATGTCATACAAACTAAATATGAAATTCAAACTGAAAAAAAAGTTGTCAATTTTAATGTCATAAGACCTCTTTTGTTTGTGTGTATGATGCTTTTATCTGTTCAGTTTTGAAGTCTTGTAGTTGTCAATGAAATGTGCCCACACACTGAAAAAAGAGAACACATGTTTATAATTTCCGCTGCATTATTTAAAAAGCATATTTGCTTCTGCTTTATTTAAGTACACAAAATCTAGGTCTATACCAGATGCTACTTGAAAGGTGCCATCAGACTGGATGGCTTTAAAAAGAGGTCAAGCAAAATTATGAATGAGACAGAATGGTAGAAGAAATTATTTGAAAGATAGTGAATCTATAAATGCTCAATACAAGGAACAAATAACAAAGAAATGCTGTTGCTTTATATTCTGCTTATGTCCTTTCCAAAACAAGCCCCTTCAGAAAAAAGGATATATGACTAATGAAACTTTCATGCCAGCCAGGCTGACTAAATTAATGTTTTAGATTAAACTGTAAAAAAAACCAGTATATGAGAAGGAAAACATCAGTGTTTTTTGTAAAAGGTACCTTTATAGCTTTCTTTTTAGCCAGAGCTTTTGAGCAAACAACGTGGAACATTTTTTCTGAAATGCTACAGTACAAAGAGCAGGATTCTATAATTTTTCATAGGATAACTCTAGGTAAACACTAACCTGATAACATATTAATTTGAAGTTTCAGAAATCCATCTGTAAAATAAAAACAATAAGGCTACTACTAGAAGAATCTGAGTTAAAATCATACCAAATGGTAGCTTGTTATCTACTGCACTAAGAATATTTAAGCAAGTCTCTTGCATTAAGCTTTGCATATGGAAATTTATACATATAAATATGCAAATTAAGGATTACTAGAATTATTAAAATTTTAAAGAGGGCAATCCAATTAATGTTCCTCAAATAAATCCAATTATTCAAATAATGTACATCCCACCCCGAGATCACACCAAATCTGTTCATTGAATTTCTCTTCTATTAATTTGTCCAAATTCTCTCACAGATGGATTTGGTTCAAAATCAAAATATCCTTTCAATTAATTCCCTTTTATCAATCATCATACTCATCTCCTTCCCCTCCCCTTAAATTGAAAAAAGAAAAGATACACAATTCCAGTGGGTGGTGATCTATCCTGATTTCCTTTCCTTTTTAAATATAATCAGCTCAGCAAGCTGTTAGTTGGCTCTGCTGCCACTTGAAGTCTTCAGTTTGAAGCCTTCAATCTGTAGATCTATCTCTGCAAGCTCTGCACTTTTAAGAGTTCAACCCCAGACAGCCGATCCCCGTATGGTATAAGAACTGGGATGGGGGTATCTTTAATTTAAAAAGAATGTGAAGACAAGCTGAGGGATGGGAGAGATTTTGCTCACTTGCAAAAGTTTAGTTATGAAAGGAGATGATGCTCAGCTTTACATTATAGACAGACTATTGAACTAAATTTTCTTGGCAGACAGCAGAAGAGAATACTGTGCGTTTGTTTGTGTCTGTCTGTCTGTCTTTCTATCTACATATGCACACACCTTTTGTACAAGAAGTATCTACAACTATTTTGGGTACTACATTTCCAGAAGGATTTTGACCAATTAAAAAGAAGAAGGTAATAAAGCTGACACAGAGACTTCAGGACCTGCCCTTTGAGTATTGCCAAGAAACTTTGGATGACCTATCTGAAGAAACAGTTCAGTATTCAGGCACAAATGATGCCTAAGAGATGACCAGAAACTGTTTTCCATTGCCACCAAACTGGGATCCAAAATAATAAGCATAAGTTTCAGCTAGCCACAGAATAATAAAATTATAGCATTGGAGGGATTTTGAAGGTCAGTTGATCCAATCCCAGGAATGCAGGAATCCTTATATCAAATCGCTGCCCAATCTTTTCTTGAAAACTTTCACTAATAGGTCACAAATAGCTTCAGAAGGCAGGCAATTCAACCACTTAACAGCTATCACAATCATGAAAATACTCCTTATTTTAACTTTGAATTTTTCTCCCCTTTATAAAGGAACATATTTGTAGCTAAGGGTTGAAATGAGGAATTCTCAGTGGTCTTGGAGTTTGATTTCAGAAGTTTCATTACCCAAACTGGGTAACATTACAGGACTTGACTAGCCATTATGACTAGCCATTGATGATATTACCTAATACCTAATTTAGGTAAGGAAATGTCTGCAAGAAAACAACCAAGATCAGAGAGCACCAAGGATCCCTCTTCTTCCAGTTGCGATGGAAAATAAGTTCACGCTATCTGCCCTATGATATCTATTCATGTTTTAGAAGATTGCTATCATGACTTCACTTAGACTTCTTTTCTTTAAGCTAACTATTCTTTGAAGGATATAGTCTCCAAGTTTCTTTTCATACTTCTTGTTATTTTCGACACTCTTTCCAGTTCTTCAGCATCTTTTTTTCATTGAGGCAACAGAACTTCACACAATAGTCTAGGAATGGTATGACTGGTGCAGCACGGAGTGGCACTATCACCTCCTGTGCTTGTGTCTTATACCTCAAAGAGCCCCTCTTTGAAGGAGACGTGGTTTAGAAATATGAAATATAAATACATAAATACCTGTGTCAGTGTAGATTAACACCACATTGGCTCTTTTGGAAACTGTGGCACATTGTTGGCTCATGCTTAATGTGTGATTTACCAAGATACTCATATTTTTATTAGAGATACTAGTGCTAAGTTAGACACTGTCTTATGTTGTACTTTGTACAGGTAATCCTTGACTTAAAACCACAATTTAGCCCCAAATTTCTGTTGCTAAATAACAGGTGTTCAGTGAGTTTTGCCCCATTTAATGAACTTTGTTGCCACAGTTGTTAAATGATTCATTGTAGTTGTTCAATTAGTAACATGGCTGTCATGTGAATTTGGTTTCCCCATTGATTTTACTTGTTAGAAAAGTGATCACATGACCCCTCCTCAACACTGCAACTATCATAAATACAACCCAGCTGCCAAATGTCCAAATTTTGATCATATGATCATGGGGATGCTGCAACAATTGTAAATATGAAAAATGGTCATGTCACTTTTTCAGTGCCAAATGGTCATTAAATGAATAGTTTTAAGTTGAAGACTACTTGCAAGAAAAACCATTACCTGTTTCGTTTTGGTTTTTTTCTCTTTTTTGTCTATGTGAAAAACCTTTCTCACTGTTGAATATTTGGTTGGATAGGTCTCACTGTTTAAATCTATCAATATTCTTTTGACTATTTCATCTATCTTTTGGGGCATTAGCAATACACCCAGCTTTATGTCATTTGCAAATGTTATGAGCATTCCTGCTAATGCCTCATCTTTTTAGGAAGATTTTGAAGTATACTGCACCCAGGAGAAAATTCTAGGTATTTACTATATACTTCCCTTCATTTGGACATAAGCCCATTAAGGCAACACTAATGGCACCTGACCCCTTTTTTTCACAATATCAAGGAGGTGGTTATGGTCTACTTTATCAAATGCCTCACTAAAGTGTAAATATGCAGTACCCAAAGCTTTCCTGTAGAGACTAGAGAAGATGACAGAAATGTGCAAAATCTGTCTAAGCCAAAAGGGATGAAACATCTTTTTTAAAAAAAAATATGGAGCAATTTGTTAACAATTGGAAGTAACTCACATAGCTATTCCCTAATTTGCTGGAACCTAAGAAAGAGGAAGAGGTACAGTGAAATTAGACTTGAAAAATTATGTTATTATAGACAATTTCAATAAAAATAATTTTGGCTTTCCTGGGGAATTGATTTTCTGATCCGATTTATCTAGCAGGACTGATAATTCCTTAGTTCACTAATCTACTCATACTGTCAGAGAAAACAGTAAAATTTGTCTGATACAATTTGTTTTTAACTAATCCATGCTAGCTTCTTGTAATCACCCTGTTAGTTTCTATGTGATTGCAACCCTACTGTTTGATTATCTTTGCTAGAGTTTTCCCAGGTATTGACCTTCCAAATAATTGATCTGTAGTTTCCTGATTCCAGTCTTCCCACTTTTTAAAATATTGGAGTAACATTGGCTGTCCTCTTTGTCCAGCTTTTGACACTCTAAAGTGAGAAAGTATTTGTGAGATTTAGAAAAAGAAACAGTCAATGGGATGTTACAATTCTCAGAGATCATGTATGTATGTCACATTGCACCTCTGAACAAAAAAGCAGAGCGTACATATGACAAATAAATTAAAATTTATCAGATAATATATTTTTTTAAAAAAAATCAGGTCCCAATGCACACACACACACACCACACACATAAACACACACACACACACATACACACACACACACACAAACATACACACACTTAAGGGATCTTTATTGGAAAAGAAAGAAATATCTTGTTTCCTTTCCTGCCTTGTTGTCTTCCATTTATTTCTCTTTGCGTTTCTAATATATGTAAACTAAACATTGCTTTAAATCGTACTTTATTACATCAAATCAGCTTTATTACATTATGTGTTTTTATGAAATCCAAGAAATGCTCTATTCTTTGATTATTTATAACATATTTCTGTCTTATAATGTTGAAAGATCAACTGCCATTTTTCTCTAAAATGTGAACATCTATCTCTGCAAAAGTCCATTACAATCCTTGTTCGTTCTAATTTTATTATTATAGCCATAATTTTGATCACGGTCATAAAGTCGATTAGTTTCAATCAACTACTTCTGCATACATAGTACAGCCTTACCCAGGAACACAAAACAACAGTGCAAAGAAAAAAGAAAATGTGTTTATGTAGCTTTGATTGCTAGGTAGGCTTAAAGAGTTCTTTAATATAATCTCATAATCAGTTTCTCTGCTAGCACTTGCTACAGGACCTAATAATCAGGACAGAAATCTAGACTGTGGTCATATTTCTCATTAGTGCAATCTTAAAATGTAACCACAGAAAAACATATTTTTTCCTTTGTTCATATGCATCAAAGCCCAAAATTCACTCTTATGTTTTCCCATGCCATATTTCTTTGGCGTTGTATTTTCTAGAAAGATATTCAATTGAAGCTGAAAATTATTTCTTCTATCTTCTTGATAGAAAGTACAATAGATTGAAACTAGTCACCTTATGGTGTTTAAAAGAAAAAAATGTTTACACTGTTTATAATTCTTTTAGAATACATACAAATAGTCTGACACCCATACCCTGACCAAAAATTAATGTACAAATTTTGTACAGTTTTTTAAATTTTTAGTTGTGGAAGTAAAGAACTCTAATCATTACATTTTCAGTTTAAAAGTTTTCCTTTTGCATGGTATGAATGTACATATGGTGTTTATAAACTGTCTTTTAACATTTAGATATTTTATTCATTTTTCCACATGGTATAAGTAGACACATATCACTGCTGAAAAGATAACAGTCAAATGACATAACTCTATAACTAAGGAACTCAAACTATTGCAGATTTCACTGGTGGCATGGTAAGCAGCTAAGAGCATACCAAAATATACATATCTGTTTTTCATAAAACAGGAGAAAACAGTTTTGTCTTCAAGATACAAGTATAGTTTGTGAAAATTATTTTATTTAATAATTAATTGATGCTTTTGTCAAAGTTATTGTCTAAAATTTTATAACATGCCAGCACGCCTAAAAGGGAAACTTTTCTTGAAAAAATTTTGAAAAGATAAAAAGAACTTAACTATGTCACTTGTTCATCCTGTCTAACTTAAGACGGATTCTAGCCACTAGAAGATTAAGTAGTCTGATCTTAAGAACATTACGGTAGTTGAAATTCTTTTGATAAAAATATCCTTTTCTATTTTAAAGGTTGAATTACTGCTGGTCACTAGCTGAACAGTATACTGAACAATATAGTCTTCAAACTTAGAAAAACTCAACAAGAATAATAACATCAGAGAACACTCATAAGTAAACAGCCACAAGTGTTAGCCAAGGCATATTGCTATCATGCAACTATGTTTCATTCCATCTGAAAGAGATGAAGTTGTCTTACAAATACTGTTCCAATCCTTTTCTAAACTTTTAATTACTTTGGAATTTTTTTTTCAATTAGAAATGGAGAAACACTTTGTGAATGTTTCATTTTAGATTTACTGCAAATTTATGCTGATAATCAGCACAATTGTTTCTTGCCTATCTATATAATTTCTGTGAATCTATACCAGGGGCATCAAACCCACATTGACATGACATGGCAGCATCACATGATGTATTGGAACTTCCCCCCCTTTGCTGAACCAGGCATGGGCATGGCCGGCTCATGATGCATCTGGCATGCTGGCTGGGAGTTTGACAGCCCTGATCTATTCTTGACCAATGTTTCTCAAAGCTGGCAACTTTAAGATTGTGTGTATTTCAACTTCAGGAATTCCACAAATAGCCAGTAGAATCTCCTGTCTGTAGTTCTGAAAAAGCAAAAAAAATCTTATCATCTTCTCCACAGTAATGAAATAAAATAACTTGCTAACTATGCCCACACTTCTGCAGGATTGAGAGAGGGGATTTTTTTTTCTAGAGAGGCTCAATCAGTGTTAAAACATGGAAATGAATAGCCATGGATCCAAAGCCTCATAATAATGCAGCAATAAATGTGTTCAGTAATGTTTCCAGATAAGTAGCAGTGCCAATGGCAGCATTTTGCTGAATCAGCATTGGAGAGCCCTTCTAATGACATATATTTGAATGTGTGAATGACTGGAGAAATGAATGTAAGAAGAGCAGTTGTAAGCAATGAGTATATAAATACTAAACCTGGATATACCATAAGGAAGACTAGTAGAGAAATAAGAAAAGTGTTGGAAAATGTTGTATTTGCTTTGGTTTCAGACACAAATAAGATTCTAAAGGCACTGAGGCCATGATGAGAAATGTTTTACATGATAATAGACATCTTCTGAATTGTAAAAATATACTAATCATGTGCTATCATGGAACATTAAAAAAAACTTTTCTTTTTTATACAGAAAATGACATGAGACAGAAGATACACAGATAGTCCTCAATTAACAACTATCCTGTTCAGAAACCATTCAGACTTTTGATGGCACTAAAAAATCAGTTTAACAACTGGTCCTCAAATGTATGACCATCACAAGTTCCCTATAGTTACATGACTGCAATTTGGGCACTTTGAACTGACATGCATTTAAGACAGTTGCAGTGTCCCAATGTTCATGGTCATGTGGTGCCCATTTGCAAGCTTCAGAGCCAGTTTCTAACAGTCAAAGTCAATGGAGAAGCCAGCAGTAAGTTGCAAGCCATGGTTATGTGATGTCACGCTTAAAGACTGCATGTCTTTAAAGGAACAGACATCTTAATTCTTGTCATGCAATGTTTTGCCGGTCGGAATTGCGGTTATTAAGTGAGGACTTAATGTACAGAATTACATATATGAAGGTTTCAGTCTCATTATCTTTGCCAGGAGATGCAGGTTCTGCTGGGAGATTTTAAAAAATGCCATTGAAAATTTTTTTTGGAATAATTCATTGAAATAATGGCTGCAGATAATTATGAATTAAGGCTTAACCCAATTTGGTATGATCATTCAGAAGCAGTCAGTCCATTTGATTCAAGTTATAACCAGTCACAATTGGTTAATTCTTGTAATAAGGTTGTACGGTAAGTTGTCAGCAGCTCCTTTCTCATTTTGGTGCCATTCTCGCTCTTTCTCTCTCCTCCTTCTCTCTTGCCTAAACAATGGATGGCAGCTGTTTATCATAAATACTACTTATTTAATGAAAAGACAGCAGTACCTATAACTGAAAAAAACTGAGAAACAGAGAGGAAAGTTATAATGCCAAAAGTTTTCCTAGTGAGGGACATTTATCTTCCTTTGTCCTCTTTGGATTTTCTGGCTTAAACAGATACCTGCCAAGGTTTAGAAAGCACACCATTTTATTTTAAAAGTTATTTATTAAAAAAAGAAAAAAGAAAACTTTTGGCAACCTTAAGAAAAAGGGAAATTCTTGCCAGGCATGATTTTTTTTTTTTTTTTTTTAANCATGATTTTTTTTTTTTTTTGCTTAAAACCCCTATTTAAAATAACCACTTGAGCTTTATGCTCACAGCTTACCACTTCAATAGAACACCTAAAAGAAATTATAACCTTCTGATATACAGCAGGGTATCTTTTCTTTACCATGTAATATGCACAGGCAGGAGAAATTGCGCTATGCATGGCAGTTTGCTCAGGCAAAATTTATTGTAAGACTGTTTCTTTGAATATGTGATTAAGCCTTCTTGTTTTCTGCATAACACATCTAATGATGCAGGATGTGCATGATACCCATGTTTTAGTGAACTCAGAGACATGTGCCCTGACGTACACTATGAAATTCAATGCCTTAAGGCCTCAACGAAGTAATTCCCCTGTAATCTGCACTGACATTATTTTGCCAGCAGCATAACCCCATGCTAGCTCAGGAACTTAGCACACATAATAGTAAATCCTAGAACATGCAGAGAGGAAAATAAAACTAAATAATATGCCGATGGGGGAGTTGTATTAGATGCCTTTATTACTCCATTTGATAGCACTAGTTATTAAAACATCTGAGAATCTTCTGAACATGATGAAAACTCAGAGGAGTTTTAGAAGCAGTTTATGATAAGGAAAAGAAGACGTTTGCTTTCAAAGACAACAGCAGAAACAGCTATTAAAATCACACATAATAATAGAACTGTGAACAAAAAGAGAAAAATGTTTCTAACTACATATACCTAAGGTGACATAATACCAGGGGTGGGATTCTGCAGGTTCGCACCTATTTGCAAGAAACAGTTGTTAATCTTCTAAGCAGTTCGGAGAACTGGTTGTCAGAAGAAATTACTGGCCTAATCCTGTAAGGAAGGCAGGAAGGAAACATTCTGGTGTTGCTTACAGAAACTGCCTTTCCATTAACCCTTATTACATTCTTGGCAGGACTAGACTTCCTGTTTCTGGAACTTCTCTGGAGTTTGCTGGTACTTCTGGAACTCTGGAACTTTTCCTTTGCTGGTAGTTTGCTTGTGTAGAGTGACCATTCAAAGTTACAATGGCATGGAAAAAGTGACTTATGACCATTTGTCACACTTACGACAGTCTTAGAAGCCAGGTGAAGAGATGCGTGCATCGATGTGAGTGATACTGAGTTGGCCACGCCCAGCCAATTACATGACCACCAAGCCATGCCCACCAACTTAGCCACGCCCACAGAACTGGTTGTTAAAAAGTTTGAATCCCACCCCTGCATAATACGAAAGTAGGTTGCAACTTACATTTATGAACCCCAGAGGAAAGCCAACTGTTTAAATAATATAGATATAATCTTTATGTAAAAGTTAGGATTGTTTTATTACACAGTTTAATCAGTATGATTGTCAAATCAAGTATAGAGTATTTTAGGCAGTATAGTTTTAAAAACCAAGGAAAGCTTATGTTTCCTTCCTTCAAATTTTGACTGTTGTGCAATAAAACTGCAAACTAGCTACCTAGTTATCAGTCTGATTATTATAACATCCAAAAAAAAATTATAGCTGTAAAACATGTAATAATGATATTAATTAACATATAGATGACAATGATGATAATGTTGCAATGCAGTTGAGATAGATGGTTTGATTCTCATGTATTGCATCATACTATTGTGAGTAGAGTATTGATGCTCTACATAAAGTGCTATTACAGTAAGCATGGTGGCAGCTAGCCAACCAACAGCTGCCACATATAATTAAAAAAGTGCAGCTTTTCCTCCCACCAGAACAAATTAATTCTCTTTGACCCCCTCCTAAAAATTGGCAGAATGCTTTTCCCTGATTTGCCCCTGAAATGGAGATGTGAACTGGGAAAAGACATTTTGCAATAGTTGTAACAGTGAAATCTAAAAAGTTTATATACTCCACCACAAAGACCATAAGAAAAAGCTTAGCTGTATATTTATGGGAAATTAGGTTGTGAAACAGATGGGAATTTATTTAGTAATGATGCCAGGGCATGGCAAATCAAATTTTTGCTGGTAAAGAAAAGACTAGGCTTCAGCTGGCTAATGCAACTTACTCGGAAAGAAACAAAAAAACAAATAAAACCTAACGTGACAATTAAAAACAAGCCCTTAGAAACCGTGGCTCCTTGACCAAACAGTTACACAGAATTAGATGCAGAACTGGAAAAGGTATTGGCTGTGAAATCATCTAGTTCTTTCTGAACAACTCAGAAAGCAGAATATAGCCAGTGTCTCTATGAGAGTTGACTATGCAGTTGTTTCTTAGTACAACAAAAGAGTATGTCTATATGGTGATTATATTCCTGAAATCATGCAGATACAAGAATTTTAAAAAATCAAAAATAATTTTTAAACTTAGGAATCCCCCCCACTATATTAAAAAATGACCAAATTGTTCAAAATATACATATACATACATTTTTCTCATACACGGGGCCTCAATGACCAATCCTCTAGTCTAACTAGATTAGAATAGACAATCTTTTAGGTAACTTGCAACTCTGACTGCAGGAAACAACTGTAATTCTAAGAAGATTTTGCTACATACTTTGTATGTATGTAGTAATTATATACATATATACATAAACACACACATACATATATTAATATATGTCTACATTATATCAGGGTGTCAAACTCATAGCTACAGGCCAGATGTATCACGTGCTGGCCCTGTCCACTCAAGTTTAGTGAAGGGGAAAAAAGTTGTGATACGTCATGTGATAACAATGTGTCGTCGTGAGTTTGATACCCCTGCAATATACTATATGTCTGTGTATGTACGTAGGTATACACACACACACACACACACACATACTGATACACACATACACATACTGCACACACACACAATCACATTGTATATCATAGTGTATATCATATAGTATATACACACTGTATATACTATATACTGTATATTTCTTCCTAGGGTTTTCCTGCAAATATGATGTCCACTTTTTTCAGAGGAACTGAATGTTGATCCACTACTTGCAATAGGAATTAACAGAGCAGCTTATGACCCAAGTCTTTAGTGTATTAATCACTAAACCAATTTGGTCCCAAATACAATGTATAAATTTAAAAGTGTAATTTTTGAATTTTACACATTTTAGGTTTTATCATATTATACTTTATTTATATAATTTATATCCTTTTATTTTTACAAACAAAATTTCAAGTTTTATGTGGTCACATGAACATTTTCTATAGAAAAATATTTTTAGTAATGTTTCAATATTTCATCAACGCATTCTCAAGCATGCCATTTTAATACAAAGTAGGCTTTCAAACAACCCTAACCCTAACCTTTTCCAACTTTTCATTCTATTTAAATGTAGATACTGGAGTTTTTGAACCAAATTTTTCTAGTACTAAATTCTGAATTATTTCAATTTTTGAAGATTATAGATTTCTATTTTAAAAAAATGCTATTCATTTTTTTAAAATATTAAGCTATTTTTACTACTAAGTAATATGTATATTCTCTGCTTATTCTAAACCTATAAATGTACTATATAAATATAGCTTTTAATAACAGAGACGTAACTAATTAATTGTTAAATATATGTTTTAATTAAATAATTCCAATTTTATATTTTATGGCTATTTTTAAATACTAAAAACACTCTATATGTGTTTGTCGGCATATGCATGCATACAGATACATAGATACTCATAGATGCACAAATGCACAGTTCCAGAGGATGCAAACATGAAGGAAGGGCAGAGTGAAAAGAGCTGCGTAAGTCTCTTCTCACTAGTTTTCCTGCTCAGTGCCCCTCTTTCCAGCTCCTTTTCTTCATGAAGAGAAAAATACATAGCAGCTATTAAGCCTATATAGGAGATTCTTTCAGAATAACACATGTGAATCATTTATATCATCTCACTGGGAAAAAGAACAGAAGGGATAAAGTTTTGAAAAAAAAATTGAAATCCTTCTGTATAGACCGGTGGAAGTTTCATTTATAAATGGTTTCCCACCGCACTGCCTCTCTCTATTCCCAGAGGTTGCTTTCATGGAAGTATTTTCTTTTATCATGCATTCACTAGAGAGTTTCTTTTATGCTTGGCTGGACAATCAGGTCTTCAGAGCATAATGTAAATGCTGAGAAACACAGGCATGAAAAGTTGCCAGACAAAGCGTCTAAGTGAAGGATTAATATTTTCTCTTTTTTCCAACTCCTTGTAGCAGCACACTCTTGCCTCTTTACAAGCACCTTGTTAGCTACTGCCAAGACTGACACCCACTGGTGACAGCAGGAAAGCCCACCAAGGCAAGCTAAAGTTAACCTAAACAGTATCGATTGTTCTGTCGCTAGCAATGTATATAAGGCAAAGTTTCTCAGCTCTGTGAAAGCTGTTAAAATGTTCAGCCTCTAATGTGATATGAAAAACTGAGAAAGAGAGAGAGAAATTACTTCACCACTAACATCATCCGCATACTAACTTCTAAATCCATAGCACTCACCACAATGATTGTAGTTCCTGTTCCAAGTGATGACGAATGAATCTTTTGCCTCTGGAGAGTGACAAGGCTTGGCTGTGATGCCTGCCTTAGCTTTTTTGAGTTCACAAGGATCCACGGGGAGTGCCGAGGCAAAAAAAAAAACTTTAGGGAGGAAAGAGGTGGGAAGGAAAATCACTGGAGCCTCCTAACGATCAAACTTTTTACGAACTAAAAGGAAATGTCTTATAAATAAACAGAAAGAAAAACAAAACAAAACAAAAAAATACACCCCATCCTGTCATAAGAATGTAAATTATTGCCACTTCATGGAGCATTTTACAGAGAAATGGGGGAGAAGGGGGGGGGGAGAGAGAGAGAGACTATAAAAAGAAAAAAAAACTGTTCAGANGGGGGGGGGGAGAGAGAGAGAGACTATAAAAAGAAAAAAAAACTGTTCAGAAGTTCATGCAGTTTTCAAGTAGAAAAGCAAACAGCTCAAATTCAGCATAATCACAGCCTACTAAATTAAATTCCTTCAGCATTAATAATCACCTAAATGCTATATTTGAGGTTTACTGGGAATAGTATTCTAAGCCTTAAGCAGCTATGAATTTAAAGTCTAAAGGACAGACTTAGTCTAAAGACTGCAATGTAATGATCTCTAAGATAAACTTTTAGCTCTACTTTTTAACAGAAGTACTGAACAGGTCAGCACAAATCTTAGTGTGCCAATTTCTCTAGACATAACCAGAGGTTTCTGGTTAATTATTTTAAAGAGATTACTCTAGATTTCAAATCATGCATAGAAGATATAGAGTACATTAATGGAGAAGGCAGGGCAAGATACATTTCCAAATCAGAATAATTGAAGTCAGGAATCTTATGTAGGATTCTGTAGGATTCCTACTAAGGGAGCTTGCAATCAGAAGGAATATGGGATATATGGGAAGGAATATAGCTGCCCATACAACTTTGATTTTCATAGATAGCAAGCAGGGATAACAGGATAACAGACCATAAGAACGAGTGTAATGCCATAGTTTCCATAGCTATTGGCCTTAGCCTGGCTATTTAATTTTTCGGCCAGACTGGCAGCCAAACACTGATCTAATGTCATGCCCTTGTTGGAGTCTGATTCTGAGGGGGAGATTGAGGAGCTGACAGGGAGTGGGAGTGTGGCTCTGGAAGAAATGGGGGAAGGGCACAGTCTGGCTGGGCATTCAGAGGAAGACCCAGGGCCACCCTTTCTTCATCCTAGGGCATGCAGGGAGAAACGGAGAAGGAGCAACGTGGCTTATGGGAGAGAAAAAGGCCTTGATCCCTTTCATTAGTTGCTGCTGGGAGAACAGGATATAAGAAGGGCATTTGCACACAGCACCTTGCTGGAAGCAAAGAGTGCGTTATCTTTGTCAAGATTTATCTGGGTTTTGACGTTCTCCCAACTGTGCGCGCTTCGTTATCTTTTGGAAGTCTTCAATTTATTATTCTGTCCCGTAGTGTTAATTACTTTAGCGTGGTTTGTGTTGTTTTTATTTCTACTTTATCTGTATTTTGGGTTCAGACTGCATTTCTTCCCTTTGTAGACTGTTTTGGGAAGAGTTTGATCTCCAGCCAAGGATAACTGCACACTGAAGGCCAAGTTGGAGGTATTAAAGGGACTTTACCTATTTTTGTGACATTGTTGCTTTTGTGCCATGCCCTGGGTCATCACATCGAATTCTAAGCCACAGCAAAATTGCTGACCCCCTCTGTTATCCGTTAACAAAAGACATACTATACTTGTCCCAAAGAAAAAACACTGATTTTGACATGCCAACTTGCATAATAAACAAAGTACTTAGAAAACGCCTGAAAGTGCCAAAGGAAATACCACATGACATACAATAGTTGTAGTTGTTAAAAACTCATTTCCATGTTAGCTGCTGCATAGGTGTCAGTCTGTCTGTATAGACAAGAACTGTCTAAAAATCCCTACAGCAGGAATCAAAACTCTGGTTCAAATCAACTAAAGAAATTGTATTGATAGAGCACATTTGACTTAAACAATGGTAAAAATTAAAAGAAAATGAAACAAGATTTTAAGATTTCTGCAGAAAGAGATTAAAAAATCAACTTCAAAAGTTAAAAAATATGAGCGGTGGTAATGGAAAATTTAACTGCAATAGATTCTGCCAGACTTATTAATTGTACACATAAGCATATGGCTTCTATGTGCTGTACAATCCCAAATTTGTCAACCTCCCAAGCAGTTATTGTAATGTTCTTATTGGTATCAGGCTACTAAGCCAACCGTATGGAATAACATGACCTGAACAAGTTCAATGTAAATTTATTTACCCACACTACATTATTGGTCTTACGAAAAATGTATCAGCCTCTCCATTCTATTTCTGAATAGCTGTCATCTGACAATGTCAGTATTTTTAACATTGTCTATAGAAAACAATAAACCTGCTCTGTGTAAGGTAAGAGATGCAAAATGGACTCATATTTGTACCTCTGCCAGTTCTAACAATTCCAATTCACCTTCTTCAGTCTGGATTACTTCTTTTTTCCTGCTTCTTTTTCTCGGCTATTTATTTTATTGATTGTAAATTGTGAGATAGTTGGTAGAGAATAACATTGTGAACTTAAGCATCAGATCGCTAACAACTAACTGGGCCTATTCATTTCATCCTGAAAAACCAATTACAGGAGTCCAAGAGTCACCGTAATTTTTACTGAACTAAATCTAACACCTATAGAAAGTTGAATATGGATGCCAAAAGAGCCTTACCCCATCATTCATATGATAATAGTAATGAAATATATTTTAGTACTTGTATTACTTATATTTGTTACATTTTTATTCTGCCTTTCCTTCAACTCAAGACAAGTTGTATACTATTCCTTCTTCTATATGTTCCCTGCATAACAGCTTGGTTGGACTGAAACAGGATAATTAGCTCAAAGTCAGTGAGTGAGCTTCCATAATTAGGGTGCACTTGAACCTAAAGCATTCCTACTTCTAATCCAACACCTTCAACACATTTTTATAGAGCACTTATAAATTATCACCATGCTAACAAGTACAAAATGTATTGGTACAAGTATAAAATGTTTTCCCTTGTTTTATACTGCTTTAATATTTGACTTAATGTACTTATATTTATTCTTTGTTATTTGAAGGCAACAATTATGTAGAGTGTGATTCCAAATATATGCAATGTACAGACGTGTAGGCTAAGATCAGTTAATAGATCAGAAGTATTCACTAAAAGATATTTTGCTGCTTTGAATAATGTTGATCTTTTTTTCTACTTCTAAAATATTAGTGGCTGGCATGGTGACCTCCTCCAAAAGACTAATTATGAGTAACTGATTTAGGATGATTACATCTTATAAATATATTACCTTTATTCACACATCAAACTAAGGCACTGTTTGCTTCCCTATGTTGTGTTGAATAAACTACAATTTGGTGAAAATGTTATGCCAAAATCAAATAGGCTACAATCTGGCTTACTGAAAAAAGTGAACTCAGCCACTGAATGAGAAATATCCTTTGGAAGCAGTAAACAGCAGACATTTTTTCCAAGCGCATAAAAAAGCAGATGGGATTGTCAGGGAAAATGAATGCAGATTCAGAATTGAATAGTGTCCTTGAGGAAAGTTAAAGAGTTTCCAAAGTTAGCAAATAAAGAGGATACAGCGGTAGGGGAATATGACCTAAAAACCTATCCTTGTAGGAATGTGTAGGAAGTTAGGAAAAACGCATTTCACCGTGCTAGATGCATAATACAAATAATGCCATTCCTTCTGGTATCATCTATGTTGCCATGGGCATGGCTGCAACTCGCAATGCAAAAAGAGACAAGAGATCCATCAAGCTCCTCCAGTGTTCTGAATTTCCCAGATGTGCTCTTCTCTAAAAGTTTTAATTTGCAAAGCAGATTTTAAGTTTGCTCTTAATAGGTCACAAATAACTTGGGATGCAGAATCTCATATTTCATTGTGTCCTGATGGTACCACTAAATAGTTCATCTATCTTTAAAACAGCAAGGTGCTATAAAGGCCCTATATTTTCCTTCTCTCTGACATTGCTTACAGGTTGATTCTGGGAATTTGTTCCTCAGCATTAGACCACTTTGTTCATACTTAATAAAGCAAAAGTAATCATATACCCACCTTCAATGCTGCTTTTTCTTATGATATGTCCTGAGAAATTCATTTTGTAAACTGTTTTTGATGACTTGAGATCAATGCATGCACTTAGAACTAAAAAATAGTTCTTAACTATCAGAAATTGTCTGATACATTTTGAGCTGAGACAAGAAACTTTCAATGACAAAGATATGCACTGAAAAAAGAAGAGTTGAGGGAATGACATTGGCACTGATGTAAAAAGATGGCAGTCAAAGTTTAAAAGTCAATGTTATGTGTTTTTTTTTAATAAAAAATGATGTAGTGGGGCACATTGCATTAGTTCACATGCCTGTTTTTTTCATTGTTTGCAAACGTTTCAGCAAAACTATTCTGCTCTTTACTCTGATAACCCTTTTGCAATTAATAGGAAATGTCTGAATTGTAATGTAACACATTCATCCCCAAAGTTTAAAATAGATTTATCATGCTACCTTAAGCATTAATAGCACTTTCCCTTTCACACAGTGATCAATGAATGAGTCTTCCTCCTTCATGAATAGGGGTTTGTAAGAATGATACATGTTAACGCAAAAACATTGCCATATACTCTATACTTTTTTCCACAATTCTACAGATAGGGTAATACTAAGTCACACACACAAAATATTGTTGTGAAACTTGTTTTGGCTGAGTGATGGCTTAAGTAAAGTTTAAGATGAAGGAATAGAAAATGAATGGTCCAGCAATATATGAAGTCCATTATATGCCTAAAATCAGCAATATTAATCAACACAACTCTGGACATGACAAAAATCTATTAACTGATATACCTGTTACGAAGTTATAGTGCCATGATGGCGAACCTTTGGCATATGTGCCAGAGGTGGCACGCAGAGCCCTCTCAGTGGGCACGCGTACTGTTGCCAGCTGCTCTTCTGGTTTCTGGCGCATACATGCACACCGGCCACCTGGTCTTTGTGGGTGCCAGAACATCAGAAATGGCCAAAACATTGGCCAAAAAACAAGCTGTTTTTGAGCCATTTTCAGGCCATTTGGGGGACTGTTTTCAGGCTGTTTTATCAGGTCAATTTTAGGTGGTTTTCTGGGCATTTTCAGGTTGGTTTCCAGGCCATTTTTGGGCTCTTTTTTGGGCCGTTTTCAGGATGTTTTTGGCCCAAAAATATCCTGAAAATGGTCCAAAACCCAGCCCAAAATGGCCAAAAAAACCCAGGCATGCATACATTGGCCAGCTGGTCTTTGGTTTTCAAGCACTCCAGCATGCGCGCATGCACACGTGTTCAGGTTTGGGCACTTGGTGCTGAAAAAGTTCACCATCACTCTTATAGTAACATAAAGTGTTATATTTAGGTCTGTTATATCTATTACTATCAAACTTTACATTTAACAGGACAGAACATGAAAGTTTGCAAGCAAGCTTTTTCTTTCCTTTCATTATAACCTACTGAAAAAGCATATACATATACGTACTGGCATAAATAGAATAAGATATTCAAAATACAAAACAAGTAGTAAACATATATGACAAATTAACTGATTAATTTTTATTAATACCATTATTAAGATAATTGGAGATATTTCAAACTTTTGCAGTCTTATTGAAATATGCCTCTTATTTTGATAATGTTTGCAGGTCTCTGAACAGTTGAAACCATTCAAAGATATTCCTGAATGCAACTTTACAAATCCTATTGCTATTCCTTATCTCAAAATCTGAAGTGAATTTGAGGGTCATTCAACTGTGCAACAGACAGAAGATGTAAATGTACACTCAAATCCAATGAAGATATTATAAAAAAAAATAATTAACATTAACTTTTCCTACCTAATTTAATGCAAGAAAAAAGAATAAAATAAACAAAGGAATATACTTCTTGGATTCTTTCCTCCAACTTCTTACACATAAAACTAAGTCATTTATTCTATACTTACATCTATACTTACCCTGTCTATTCTTCTATCCAGCAACAGGCCTTTTCAATCTGCCTTCCTAGGGTCTGCATTTGATTACAGTATTCACATTCTATTTAGATTCTTTTGTACTGTGCCCTGTGGTGCGAGTATGAAAGGTGTTATTTATAAAATGTAATTGTGTTGTATTGCAATTTGGTTCAATGAGGACAAGTAATATAAAATACTTAATTTATTTAATAATTCCATGGATTTATTAAATCACGATCTTTACAAGATTAGTGCTGGGAGGTAGGAGGAGATTATTAACTAATAAACAGGCTTAAGACAACCCCCATAGTCAACAAAATATCTATTATTTAAACAATTTCACACCAAAGAACCAAGATGTGTATCCAACTTAATCATTTAAATGTTTTTTTAATTTTGAATATATTTTGAATAAAATAAGCTTGTTACTAATGACAAATAAGTGACACAAACTTACATGTTTTGGATCCCATGATATGGAAAAAAGCTACTGTTCCACATTTGTTATGCAGATCACACATACTGGGATCTCTTTTTCAAGTTGCAGACTTACTGTGAAATAGCGATTGGCATGAATGCGTGCCCTCTTATGAAAAAACATAAGGGATTAAACTATACAATATATATTTTATATAAAATATATAGTTAGCAATGAGAAAAGGAGACATTGTGATACCTATTTTGAAATTGAGCATTAGACTGAAAAAATCCCAGAATTGGGGTAAGAATGGCTGACACTAAGTACCAAATATTACATCCTCCTGCACTGTTATAATTATCCATTCATAATAAATTACTCTGAACTAACCTACACAATACAGAAAACAACATGCTCTCAAAACCAAACACACAATCAATCTTTAACGATCAATAAAATATGCCAATGTGCATGAGAACTTCACTGCTCTACAAATGCTTGCCAAAATAAAATTTACCAAGAATACTATAACTGCTGTGCCAAAAGGAGCTCATACATTAGATAATTTAAACTTTTTAAGAAAGATGCCAATTCAAATTAACTTTATTAAAGAATTTATAACTTTATTGCCCAAGGAGCATCATCTTGTTAATATCATTTTTCCATCATGTTTCCAAAGTTATTTCTTTTTTAATACACACAATTACTAAACTCAAATGCCTAAACTAATATGACTGGAAAATTTTAATAATCCCTAGAATGTGGCCATATAGTTTTCTGTTTATATATTACAAACAAAAATATTGCCATTTCCTAAAGCTTCTCTTCCTGATAAAAAAATATTAATCGTACACTTATTCTTAAGCTTAATTGAATTCTGCTTTTCTGCTATATTGACCCACATATTTTAGTATGTCCTCTAGAGGATCAGGAAATGGATTTGCTCTCTCATCTGCAGAATAGCCCTTCAGGCTAAATGTTATCTAGGAGGAAGTACAAACTTTCCATTAAACACTTTTATCAATTTTTATAGCTATGCCCATTTTCTTGCTGGAAAAAGATGGAAGGACAGGATTGCTCCATTTATTTCAAAGCTGAAGTTTTAGATCAAAACTCCTGAAAATAATCATAACTATAAAACTGGCTTCTAATGCCTGTTGCTTCTGTATGTATGACTTTTAAATAAATACAAGGTTAAAATTGTTTGAAATTGTTTACGAAATGATGAATTAAATGAAATGTAACGGTGAAGACTTGAAACATAGAGCAGGGGAGAAAGGAAAATCGACCAAATCTTCTAAAGGTCTCAGAGATAATAAGAATGGTAATTCATTTCCAGTGGTCATCTATATGATCACTTCCAACTTTGGTGGAAACTAAACTCAAATCTACAACATGTAACACAGTGCAGACAAAATAGGAGGAATAAAATCCATCTATTGAAATTACTGATTACAATTTTTGGGAGGGGAAGGGCAGAGAGATTTAAATATCCATCTTATCCTGGAATAAGAAAAAGTGTTTTATGTATTCTACACAAATGAACAGCCAGTTATACTGTTTATATCCATTAAATTTAAGGTAACTCTTCTCTCCCCTGAGTGTAATAGCAGAATATAAAGGTTATGCAGGAATGACTCTTGTCCTAAAATGTATTAACAGAGCGATACAGTCAAGATCAAGGGAAGTACTAATAACACTCTATAAAGCCTTAGTGAGACCACACCTAGAGTACTGCATCCAGTTTTGGTCACCACATTATAAAAAAGATGTTGAGACTCAAGAAAAAGTACAGAGAAGAGCAACCAGGATGATCAGGGGACTGGAAGCTAAAACATACAACGAATGGTTGTAGGAACTGGGCTTGGCTAGTCTAGTAAAGAGAAGGACCAGGGGAGACATGATAGCGGCCTTCAATATTTGAGGGGCTGCCACAGGGAGAAAGGATTCAAGCTATTTTCTAAAGCTCCTATAGGCCAGACAAGAAATAATGGATGGAAACTGAACAAGGAGAGATTTGACCTGGAAACAAGGAGAAACTTTCTGACAGTGAGAACAATCAACCAATGGGACAGCTTGCCCTCAGAAGTTGTGGAAGAGCCATCAGTTGAGACTTTCAAGAAGAGATTGGACTGTCATTTGTCAGAAATGGTGTCGGGTCTCCCGCTTGGGTGGGGGGTTGGATGAGATGACCTACAAGGTCCCTTCCAACTCTGATTATCTATATCTGTATATATATCTGTATAAGAACAAAATAGTCAAATGTAGTTTTGTTTCCCACAACAGGCATACATGCACATCAAAACAATTGAAGCAAACATTATCCTACTAATTCCATCAAGCATTACTTTTTTCAATTTGTCAGGATTCCCAGATAGTCATCTGCTTCACCCAAATAGAGCGAATCTTTCATAGATAATTAAGAATTCTCAAACCTTATTATTCTCAGGCAAAACATCTTCAACTAACTTCTTCAGCCTCCGTTGAGTCTAACAATCACTTCTTGATTGACAACACAACTACTCCTTCCAATCAACAAATACAGAAAGAGATTTTTTTTTCCTGACCAGCAACCACTGACCACAATAGGATCATGCTAGAATTGTCATCTCAACATGCTGCATAGCTGAACTGTCTTTATTGCAATTGATTCAAACAGATATCACTTCTTTAAGGATACATATCATCCAAAAAACCCAACAACATTGTTTTTTGAATTATAAGTAGCATTAGGTTAATGACAGCAATTGGGACTAGAACTGTCTATGCCAGGGGTGTCAAACTCATGATATCATGGTGCATCACATGACGTCGCTGGATGTTTTTCCCCCTTCGCTAAACTGAGTGAGCGAGCCCAGCATATGATGCATTCCCACCTGCGGGCCACGAGTTTGACACCCCTGGTGTGTTAAATGACACAGTGGTAAAATATGATGTCACCTACTGATGGTAGTTCTTGTTGCCATTGTGTAATGCATCCCATAATGTCATTAAGATATCACATGGTCACCATTTGCAACCACTGTGCTGGCTTCACCACTGACTCTGCTTGTTCAAAGCCAGCAATGAAAGTCTCAAATAGCAATTACCAGATTGCAGAATGCTACAATATAAATGCCAAGTGCTTGGATCACCATCACATGACACAGGGACACTGAGAGATGGCTAGAAGTTAAAGGATTGGTTATAAGTCTTCTTGTTCTAACATTAAGCAAGGCATTAAATGAGGACAAACCATATCCAATCTAGCCTCTAGCAAACCTTGCTGAGTGAATTGGTGCATATTCAAAAACAGACAAAAGAGATTAATAAGGGAACCTGCAATCTTTATATATTACTCTTATATTTATCTTGGTTATTCCAATTAATGAGCTGAGATTCATTACTGATTTGAATTGTTTGTCCCAATTATAAACCCGTGAAAGGAAATTTGGAAAGTTCTATAATATAATTTAATTCAGAACAAAAAGCACAAACAAATGGTTGATGTCTGAAAAAACATTAAATGTTTCACACGCAAGTAACATGGGCAAATTAAAAATAAAAATCCTAGATCCAATATATTACAATTTAAGAAATAAAAAATATATAAGGAAAACAAAAGTACTAGGATTTTAATGTCACTAAATAATATTTAAGAACAGATTTTTCAATTTATAAAAAACAAACTAAATACAATGTATTATAAATGCCTAATGTAAAACAACTGTTAGCATTAAATGACCCAGAGATGGTGAACTATAAGTATAATATATGTTTTGAGTGCAACTTTAATGTTTCTATTGATCAAAATAAACAAACTCTTATGAGAACTTTTTTGATTACATAGTACATTAGAAAGCATCAGCGAAAAGCCAAAGATTGTAAGATACATACTCTACTTATTCTAAATAGTTTATGTAAATATATGTGCTAGGCAACATTCACTAAATAGAATACAGAAATTTCCTAATTAGACCTAATTTTAGAAGGAAAGCTCAGCTAGAAATAATTGGCAATCTCTATTGCTAAAACTGAAAGCTTATTTTAGATTTTATGTTGACTAGCATTGATTTATTGATTGATTTAAATATTTCTATGTTATCCAAGTTAGAGAATGTGTGTTCAGGTGGCATAAACAATTGAAAAAAATCATAACATCATACAGAAAATTCCAAGAACAAAATACATTTGAATACCACCATTCCAATTCTTGTTGGGGCCTGGATTTTAAATGACCTAATTTTTTTTGCAAGATATGGACAATCTTTTAATTAATATGTACACACTGTATTTTTCATTCACCTAACCAGCAGAGCTCATCACAAAATAAAATTAGTAAAAAATTAGAAGATGGTATATTTCAATAATGTGCAAAAGGGAACAAAAAACTTGATGAAGGAGAAAATCTAAAGGTGCTGAGAGTTAGAAATCAAGTTCTCAATTTGGGACTGATTCATATTAAATTTCAATAGATTCACAAGTGGAAGCTGTGGTGCCAACGTTAACCCTTCTTGAGCCTATTAGATTTATCAAGTTATCTATAGTTTTATTCCATTTCGCCTTAATCATTGCAGCATACATTTATACTTCAGCTGATACTCAAGAATGGACATCCACAGTGCTGGTCCAAAAGTTTGGAAGATATCCTCTGGAAAGTAGTGTTTGCCTTCCAAAAAGCAACCAAGATGCACTTACTTGTTATTAATTTTAATATTAATATTAAAATTATTATATTAAAATAAATAAAACTAATCTGTGAGTTTGCAGGATGACCTGTTTAAATAGAGAGGCAGAATAAATATATGAAGATATATTTATTTATTTATTGAATAAATAAAATACTAATGGCAAATCAGCTTTTTCCTACATTTCTTTACACTGCTCTCTGTTCAGTGACAACATGTGAAATGGGAGCTTTCATCATTCCTGAAGCAATTTCTACTGTATCATCAGCATTCCACTGAAACTGTCCTAAAAAAGAATCTGAAATGTCCTGGGAGGAGACAAATGCTAGCTGATTGGATGAATATAATGCTTCCTTGCTGGCATGAATTTACAGTGGATAATACTGTTAGATGAATGTAAGTAGGATTTTTTCTCCTTAAATTTTCCAATGAATGTTATGTGAAGTTGAATCATTGTGAAGTATTATAATTTTTTTCATGAATAAATGACAAAGGATAGGCAAATTTTTACTATAGACTATTTTTACTTTTTTGGTCTGTAGTCATTAAAAATCATAAATTATCTTAAGTTACTTGGCTTCCGAAAAGTATTATAAAGTAGCTGCTATATCTAATGCCTGGAAATATTTTTGTACTCTGGCTTGCAAATATTGAAATAGCAATCTATCTGCCCTAAGCACTGAAGTGCTTTTTCTATCCATACATGGTGAGAATGAATATATATCCTGAAGGTCAAAACAACAAGATGAAAGCCTCCAAAAAAACAAACAAAGCATGAAAACAAGTATTCCAATAATCTGAAGATATATTTAGAATTAGCTTCCAGTAATACAAATGTCTAGGTGGTAAAATGCATGAAATAGTATGTTGGCTTGCAAGGTAGTCTCTTATTTTTGATTAGAGATCTTGGCTGACATAGAAGAGCATGAGAATAAAACTGGGTTTTGGCTGCAGTGGTGACACACGGGCAAAAGTGTGCAAAATGTATGAGTACTGACTTTATCGTTAACAAGAATGCTGCTTGTGGCACAAGTGTGGCTATGCCTAGTGACTTGGTCTATACCCTTATATTCAATTGTGTCTTATTCTTGGAGACTGCTAGGACAAGCCCCTGCAGTTTTCTTAGCAAGGTTTTCAGAAGTGGCTTGCCATTGCTTCTTCCCTAGAGCGGAGGGAAAGAGTTTAGCCCAAAGTTACCTGGTTGACTCTGTGCCTGAAGTGGTACTAGACCTCAAGAGTCTTCCCAGTTTATAGCCTAGTGCCTTAGCCACTGCATCAAACTGGCTCTCATTTTCCTTTTCTCCAAAAAGTGTTATATAAAGACCTCAATCGCCTGGCTGAGGTGTTATGAGGGGGTTGAATTCAAATTTATGCAAATTTGCAGAAAGTTATTGTCTTTAACTGTGAAAAATAAGGATGTGCTCACTCCTGCTCACTTAAGGATTTAATGAAACCCCCCCAAAATGGGCAAGTGTGCATTTATTTTTGCTTGCAAATGCAATAAAAAGTAATAATAATATAAGACTGTTGAAAAATGGTAAGGCTGCAAGTATAGCTGATATACCTGAAGAAATGGATATAGACATGGCTTGCTTACAAATGCCCCCCCCCACACGTTTAATTGTTTACAAAAATTGCAGCTGTGCCTGACAATTAGAAGAATGCCACCACTGTTGCCCTCTATAAAAAGAAAAGTGACAAAAATTCATGTAAAAACTGTAGGAGCATTAATGTCTTAAGTATTGTTGGGAAAGTGTTTAGCAAAATTTTGATTGAAAGGAGACAAGAATGACAATGTGCAATATGGCTTTATGCCAGACAGGTGATGTTCAAACTAGATGTATATTCTTCAGTAAGTCACATTTGACAGTCAATTTGTGAGATAGGCAGCCATACACATTTTGATGAAAAAAATGTACGAATATAAGAAAGTATATTTGCAATGAGAATTTAACAGTCCTATATTAATCCTCTCTGGAACCAGGCACATTCAATAAAATCTAGGACTCTACTTGAACATACATAATCAGCCACAGCAACCTAAATGAGATGCTAAGTAACTACAGTATATCAAACCAGCAACTATATTTGTGTAGAAAAGTGTGTCTCTGTGTATAATGTACATATAGTTTCAGGTGCAGTTATTTTGCACAAGTACTGTCTGGAAGAATACATTATCTATCCCCCAATTCAACAGTAGAAAATGGAGAAAGAAAGATGGAAATATATTTGATGTTAATAAAATAAAGATAATGAATTGTATTAATTTTAAAAGATAATGAATTATATTCTCACCAAACAATAAATATGAAGAGAAGAAATTAAGAGATCCTAACAAATATATTTGTTTTACTACGTTAAATTTTTTTTTTTACTAATCTTGACAACCTTCTGAGTTAGACCTTATCTATGGTATACCTAGTGTATGCATTATTTATGCATTTAATATTCATGTTTTGTTCCTAACAAAGCTATTTTTCATTTTGTGATATGTAGTTGTTGTTGCTGGCTTTAAGGAAGGATCAAGGGTTGTTAAGCAAGGATCTTTTCATGACTTCTTGCTGGCATCCAACAAGCAAAGTCAATGGGGAAACCAGCAGGAAGTTGCAAGTCCTGGATGACCTACAAGCAGACCAGAAAGCAGGTAAGTGGTTGCTGCAGCATGACATACATGCAGCCAAGTGGAATTGGCTGTTGCCAGATGTGGGATGGTGTGCAAGTGGCTGTTGTGGTACTGCATATAAGTGGTGGAGAATGCACTGATGGGTCCTCTGGCATCACATAAACAAGCTGGGAGTGGATGCTGCCAGGTACAGGAGAGTGTGCCGGTGGTAACCAAAGGGTTAACATAAGCTCAGCTGACAGTGGCTATTGCTGAGGTGGTAAGATGCAAGTTGGATACCACAATGAGGTGTGAGGACATCTGGACATGGCTGCTCCCTTGGAGAAAGAAGTATAGGTGGCTGCTGCAGCACCACCCAAGCATAGCTGGGTAATGCATGCACTATGGAGTGAGCATAAAGAGGTGCTCAGGGCAGACACACTGTCTATGGAATGCAAGATTCCTGGGATTCCAAAGTCAGACTCATCCAGAAAAAAAGTGGCAGGTGTAGAGTGACTTACAAGAGCAATGTTCCCTATCAGCTTCCCCACTGGCTTCGTTTGCAGGAAGCTGGTAGACAAAGTTGCAAATGGTAATCATCTGTCCCAGGGATATTGCAACTGTTGTAAATTGGAGACAATTGCCAAGCACCCAGATCATGATCATGTGACGGGGGTGGGACAGCAGGAACTTGGAGGACCAATCGTTAAGTACCACTCATTCAGTGTAACTTCAAACAATTGTTCAATGAGTAGTCATTATCCAAAGATTACTTGTATTAGTTCTGATATAAAAGTCAGTAAGTAATTAAAAATTAATATTATATTAAATTATTTTTAATAGCTGCTATATTTGTGGTCATGGCAAAATCCAATTTTGTGACGAAAATCATAGCTGCCTTACTATTTTCAGTTACTCCAGAAGCACTATTAAATCAAGGAGAGAGTTTTGACCCATCTACACATATCAGTATAGATGGGATGGCCTCAGGATCACTTTTTAAAAAAGTATTTCAAGTGTTGAAATATTTCTGTTGTCAACGCTTTCAAGCTATCATTCTAAGTTACACAAACACTTATATAAAAGCTTCACTTAGACCTCAGATAAAATGTTCTTGATTAAAAGGGAACAACTAGAAAAAAAGACACATTCTTCAGCTTACATTTATATATACATTTCCAAGCCAAGACCTTGAAATTCATTTTATTTGTTACACACAGCAGATTTTAGCTTCAGCATGCATTACATTAGCTGTCCAGGCAGATTAAAGGCTCTCTATTCCCTCGCCTTTAATTTTTGTGTGCTGCTTTGTGGAAGGTGCCAGCTTCAGAACAGACAGTTCTGCAAAGGAGGACATGGGGGTGGGGAACATAGCACTTAGAAAATTTAAATAGGACTTGTGATCAGAATAATCCATAAAAGGGAGCATTTTAGAAGAACATGCTACATCTTTTTGCTTTATTTTAAAATAAATTTTAGTATATGTGCCAAGGCAAGATATCTGAATGCAATATCAATGGATATGGCCTAGATTTTCTACACCTGATTCCCAAATTAGAGGCACAGCCTAGGAATCAATCTCCCTCCTATCCTCCTTTAAATAATTAAGTTTTTTTCCTTTCATTTTTAACTTTGGAAAGTATACGTATTTTCCTCCTTAAAAGTTGTATGTTCTCCTCCCCCTTTTTGAACGTATCATAGCACCAGGAAAAGCATTTCCTTTCAAACTAATTTTTGTGTGACAGAAGAGCAAGCACATAAAAGCAAATGAAATTAAATTTAAGAGTAACCAAATCTAACTTTCAAAAAGCTTCTGGCTTCAGTAAAACTGCTTTATCAAACTTGAGTGATAAATACAAATCTTTGCTGATCATTGACAGAGCTCTTCTATTTTGGGGGGCTTCCGTTTCTCCCTCCCCAGGGAGAGGAAAGTTAGAGTTAGAGGAAAAAGATACAGTGCACATTTTTACATTCTCTAAGCCTGCAGTTGTTTTTATGTAAGAAGCAATTTGTTTGGGTCATATCAGGTCAAATGGGAAGCCTGCCCAGCTCTTGGTTTTAAAGGAAAAACATACAGAAAAACACAGAAACACAGCAGTTTCCTTCGTTAAATTCCACTCTACCTGCTATGGGCATGAAGCCACAATGGAATTTCCCACCCTGGCTGAGGGCACCAGAACTTATATTTCAGACCATTTGGCAATTTATAGAAAAATATTGCTTTCAAATGAACTTTGAGGCAAGGCTATTAATACTCAGCATAGGAGTGCTCTAAAATTAAACAATAAAAATACAGACCAATTGGATGTGGGCTAATTCTGAAAGTTCCTAATTGGAGCCAGCCTCCTTTGGTGTCCATAACCTGAAGTAGTCCCACAAAAAGTAAATTCACTTTTATGAGATTAAAAGTTAAGACTACGAAGTTACTTTTACTTTGTTAGACCAACTGATCATGTTGTTTCTTTGCATAATTTCTTTGATTGTTGTGAGGTGCCCAAAGTAACTGAAAATCAAAAGCATTAAAGTTTAATATATTAACATTGATTGCATAATTAGCCAGGTGTTGAGACTGCATTTTGCCTTTTTATCCACTTATCAAGTCCTTCCCAAAGACCTGGATTAGGCAGAAGTTATTTGATGGTATTGTCACAGGATATAAACTGTTCCAAGTAAAGCTACATTTTGCAATTGACTGATATTATTATTATTTGGTAGCATTAGCTCTTCAAGCTCAAGAAGGAGGTTTTTTGCAGAGGTAGCTGGTGATGAGTGTTTTACCAGGAATGCTATCACTTCCTATTTCCATAGCTATTAATGAATACTTTTAGGTATATATGAGATATGAATAAATATATCAGACCAAAAATCATTCTGTACATTTTCTAACTAGAAAAAAGTCTGTAGAGATTCTCAGTCATTCAGCGTGGATGGTGGGTAATGAAAGGATTTATATTCTTTAAAGACAGCTGATTATTTGCAATCTTTTAGAGTCATTGAAGGTTGGAGGTTTATCTGTGTCCTCAGGGTCACCTCAGTAGTGCTCCTGGTTCCTGTAGTCTGTAATTTTTTTCATCTGGAAATCCATTCCTACTCCCACACCTTCCAAAGGGTGTTCATCCAAAATGGTATAGCCAAAAGTCTGTCAGAATATAAATCTTTCTATTCCCCACTGTTCTGTCAAAACTGAAGAAGCTTCTTAGATGAAAAGCAAAATGTCTTTAAAAGAAAAAAGAAAAAAGTCCAGTTGCCTCCTGAAAAGTACCTTTGGGTCTAACTAGAAAATATATCCTTACGGATAACAAAATCAGTATTGATAACATTGCCTTATTTAGATAATTACATTGGAACAAAGTAAGCAAAGATCAAATAAATACACCATATTTATTCTAATGCACAAGTGATACTGCATTGTCTTTCTTTCTATTCTATAATGAAAAGCAAAGACCTGATCAGACTAGTACAAAACAGAAAAATAATGTATAATTCTTTCTTCACATGTTATTTTCCCACTCAAAAGAACCTGCTCGTAATATTTTTCCTTTAGTACAACAAATAGTTTAATGGGAAGTGACTCTATATCTGTAAAGTAATTGTAGGATAAGCACCGCTCCATAGTAATGCTGAACCAAATGAATTATCCTTCAAGTCCTAGTTGAGAATTAAAATTAAAATGACAGAATCTCTCAAAGGGAAAGTTTTATTTGCTATTGCAGAAAAGTTTACCAAATGGACTGAAATGTGATCCCAAAAGAGTCATTAAGTTAATCATGGATCAGATACTTTCTTCCAGTGAAATGCAAAAATATGAATCGGAATGTGTTTGAAACTGTATGTACAAAAGTATATGAAATTCACACTTTGTACCTTACAGAACCCTTGCAGGAAGAAACATTAAACCTCTATTGTCAATAAGTAACCTTATATTTACAAGATTGTGATACTGCTTTGGAAACTGTCCTTTGTTGTCTCTACATGAGTGGGACACAATACAAAACAAATTCTGAGGCACATCTAAAGTCTGCAAATGTTTTAACAATCCAAAACAGGTGATTCTTAGGCACTCATGAATGTTTTTTGAGAATCTTCTAAAAATATTTTTCATAGCCTTAATATCAAATATATGTGTGACTCATTAGCTTAAGACACAAAAAGCTAATCAGTTCATTGTCATAGCTAGGCATAACTTCTAACTATCATAGATGCCTTACTTAAGAATAAATTGCCCAAGACAAAGGATTTATTCATTCAGTATAATGATGTCACAAGAGAACTGAATGTTTTCAGCTTAGTAACTACTTAATATTAACAGATTGGCACTTCTCAATTCAAAAATCCACTCCATCTATAAGCTGAAACATTAGATGCAAGTTCATATGATTAATACGCTGCTGGGCTGTATCATTACCTCTTAGTACCTTCTCATAAGTAATTTATATATTGTAGGGCATCTGAGGCTACAAAACACAAACTGGAATATGTTTGAAGCAATCCCTGTTATTTATGCTTATGGTTGTTCATAAAAGAAATAAAGTATCAAAAAGTAGAAAAAACAAAATGGTACAACAATGCTTTTAAAAAGGTCTGTGCCCTACTGATTTTACAATACAGAACTGAAAGTCAAGAAAATGGCTCTAAAGAACTAGGGGAAAAAATAGAAAACTGATTAAAACATTTTCAGCACATTGAGAAACTCAGAGAAATTCACTTTTTTTCCCCTGATTAGCTTCCAGATCTCTATGAATGGGCTAAATGTGGAACCTTGAAAGTAGGGGTGTGATTCAACCAGTGTAACAACTGTTCGGTGGTGGGTGTGCTCCGTGTGTTAAAAAGCTAATACCTTCAACTGCAGCTGAAGAAAACAGCTGAAGAGCATGCAAATCAACTGCTCTAACAAAAAGACATAAAGCTGTTGTGGTTCACCGGCAGCAGATGCAGACGGCTGAGGTCTCGGAGAGCAAGGACTCAAATGAGGGAGATGTGTGTGATGCAGGGATGGGGCCAAGACTATCAGGGAGTGGAATGCTGCCTTCGCAGATTGTTGAGGCTGGCAGCAGTGATGAAGATATTCCCGAGGAGCCTGTGTTTAGTGCGTGTGCACTCAGGGCTACTCGAAGGAAAGAGCAGCTGCAGCAGCACGGGTGACTCAGGAGTAAGGCTGCAAGGTAATGGCTCTTCCCTCAAGAGATAAAAGCCAGTTGAAAAACCGGAGTTCTTTGCAAGAAGCAAAGAAGTTTTTGGACTCAAGCCTGGTGGACATTCGGAATATCTTCGTTGGTGTTTGGAGAATCTTTGTGTTTGAAATATTTCATAATAACTTTATCTACTGTTCTTGGTAGCCTTGCACAACCTTGGTAAGGCTTGTTCTTATCAGAGACAATTAGTTTGAAACAGCCTTTTAACTGTGAAGGAACAAAATTCATAAAGAATCATTAAAAGATTTTGCTGTTTCCTCTGATTTGTGTTGGTTTTCTTGGAACAAGGTTTGGGTCAAACAAAAGCACAGGAAAGAGCAGGGATGGGTGACCAGCCTACATGTTAATTGGAGCAAACCGATTTGGAGCCAGCTGATCATCAGAACAAAGGGTTCGCTCGAACTTGTCCGAACCGGGAGAATCCCATCCTGCTTGAAAGTGACATGACTTAAACCAGTTGAAAGAGAACAGCAGGAGATTAACTAACTAATCCATTTCTTCACACCAATTCTTCCAAGATGCTGTTCTTTTGCTGTTCTCTTTTAACTGGTTTAACTCATGTCACTTTCCAATGAAAAAAACAAGCCATTATTATTCATCATCACACAGTCAGCCAGATGTTCAGACTGAGTTTGGCATTTTTGTCTACCTATTGAGTCTTTACCAAGGACCTGGGATAGACAAATCTGGATACTTGATAGTGTGACAGATATCGTCGCAGGATTGAAGCAGATCCAAGTAAAGCCACCTTCTTCAATTGACTGATGGAAAATTTGTCAATGCCTATGGTGTTCAAGTGGCACTCCAGTTGTTTTGTTTTTATGATTATTATTATTAGGAATGCACCTTGACTTCAAGTGGTATACAAAGGATAACAGCTTAAAACAATATAATACAAGCCAATTCAAAAACTTATATAGAAAATAATCCACCTCTTTCAATCCTTTATCAACTCTAGCCCAAAGAGCAAACTAGCCCACAGTACGTCAGACACAATTATGTTACATCTCGAGAATCATGGTAGTTGTTCTTAGCTAGTACCTGCTACAAAATAAATAAAGCTAGGTAATAGGTGAAAATAGGGTAAGTTGCAGGAATAAAAACACTCATAAATATCCTTACAATTAAAAGTCCTCAAAACGTTAGCTTTCCTGCAAAGGGTTCCAGTTTGAGAAAGGTTGCTAATTACCTACAGTGATGTAGGAATAAAGCCTGGAGAAAACAGGAAATAGCTTCAAAGAAAAAACAAATATAGTGTAAGGGATATTAGTATGATGTTGCTAAAGATACACAGACAAAGGGAAAGAGAGATTTTGAGAAAAATGCACATGTGACTTTGTGGCTGCTGCTAAACTTAATCGGTTTCAGTAGATCTTTTGCATTTTGATATAAATAATAGAAGTCACATCCTGCACTTTTATTATATCTTACATCTGAGGACTTCTTATGACTTAATTAAAAGGGATACTGCCAGGTTAAAAATCACAGATTTTTTTATTAAGTAATTTCCTTACCTGTATTACTAATAACACTTTGGGTTATTAGGCAGAAACAATTTTTAAAATCTAATTTACTACTTTATGTATTTAGGCAATTGACTTTTTACAGCATCCAGGGAAATGAAAATAGGTTGTCAGCTTCCATTTCTGCTCATTATCAATTCTACTGCATATTTTTTAACACTAGAACTGGGTTCTGGATTTTGGAATTTTAAAAATAAAAAGGAGATGTACCAAGAAAAAAAATAGGCCTTTTACTCGTTTGCTTAAAAAACTGACAATTTTTTAAACTCTGATCTTTTTTTAAAAAAAATCTGTATTAGCATCAAATGGCCTTCAAGCTATCTCAAATTTCTTTTCATTTTTACAAATCAAATATTGCAGGCTGGACCATTCTAACCTACTCTATAGCTACTGTATATAAATGGCCATTCTATGTATTTTAGTGCAGTCACAGAAAATTTTTTAATTTTTAATTTTTTAAACCAAGATTGCATTTGGTGAAAGACATCACTTTGGTACATATCCATACATAAAAGGTGATCACATGACCCCAGAACCCTGCAATTGTCATAAATATGAGCAAGTTGTCAAGCATCGGAGTGTAAATTGTGTAACCTTTAGGATACTGCAACGGTCATAAGTGTGAAAAGTGGTCTTAAGCTACTTTTTTCAATGCCATTGTAACTTTGTGTCAAACTGTTTTGACACAAACTTTGTCAAACTTTGTTTAAACAAACTGTTGTAAGTCAAGAATCACTTGTAAAGCTGACATTATACTCAAGGTAAATGTTAAGAAGTATATCAATCAAAGATATATATTGGGATAGATGAATGCAAAAAAATCCCTGCTGAATGACATAATATATCAGTGCTTATATTTAAATGTAATGCATCTGATAATAGAATACTTCAAGCCAGTACTGATATGAAGAGGGAACTGGGTGTCCATTTCTATTGCCTTTGGCTGCTGCTGTTGCTGCTACCTTTCATCTGAATGCTCTTCCACGCTAAGATAAAGTATGAAAAATACCTGCATCGATAATATGTCTGGATCAATGTGAAAGATTTCAACATAGCCATTTCCATTGGCATGATATTTTTTCAGTGTGATGGAACAGTTTGCATTTCATTTGCAAGAGGAAAGAAAAAATCCAAGAGGAAAGTTAGTTCTTTCTCTTTCTCTCTCATTATGTTTATTTGTGGAGCTATGCTTGAATACAACAGACAGAAAAGAAATGTAATGAAACCATTTACAACAAGAACATTCCCAATAGTCCACTCGAAAGATTAAGAAAAAAGAGTTGTCAGAATTAAACTGTTGCATGCTTCCAAATATGTAGGATCAGAAAGTATCAAAGTATTATGCTTTTTTAAACATTTATTACACTTAACCTCTTTTCTGAACAAAAGTTTTTTCAAGTTAGCTATTAACCCAGGTTTACCATTTAAAAAAAGATTCAGTCCTGAGACATATAGTAATATACCCCACCAAAATTAATAACCAATGAATCAATAGCTGGGACAAAATTGAAATGCAAATTTGCATTAACTCATTACTTTAAATAGAATTCAATGAGTTTTAATTACATTTTTAGTAAGAGATCTGGCCAAATGTGCACGATTGAATCTCTGCCTTTGTTTATATCAGTCATAGAATGCACATTATAACAGGCAGGATTTCAACTGCAGCCTCATAACTCTCATCTTGATTTCTTGACTGGACAACTCGGAGCAGGAGAAAAACAGTTTAAAAATACTTTTTCTGAAGAATACAATACCTTTACACAGGATCATAATGATAATAACAGGTGGATGTGGAGGGCTTTAAAATGAATATATTAAATTGCATCAAAAATAATCAGTGTTTCCTGCAGGTCTTTAAACATAAAAATGAAATTAACACAGTGCCATGCAACGATTTCATTCCAGTTTATTCTATTATTTTGCACCAAGAACATTCTAGTTACTCTTCCAAGGCAGCCTCAATAAAAGCATACCTTTAACTATGATGGAACCACAGCATGAATAAGTTGCCAGCTCCAACCAACTGGAACTGTTTGTACTCCTTTGACTCAAATATGTATTTTTCTGTGAAAAAAATAAAGAGGCGTTGCTTTTTAAAGAAGGTGATCCATGCCCTTTCCCAAGAGCTTTTTCTTTTTTGGATCTGAATAGCTGTATATTTTGTGCATTTCCTCATCATTATGCATATTGCTTCCTACTATTTTTAGACCATAAATTTTGTTCTTGAGAGTGACAATCAATATATACATTTTGCTACATTTAAAATACTGAACATTTCACTACACCCTTAAATCACAAAAGCCTGTTAGTGGCTTATCTTGGCCATTTGTTTCTCCAAAATCTATGTTGAATATAAAACTATGATTGGCATAGAGTAGAAAAGAAGGACATTATTTTTTCTTGGTGTAAGCTCTTCACAATTCAGCCTTGATTATTTTTTAGTATCTTACGGACACATCTGCTGAAAATAAAGATGTAATTAATTTTCTTTGTGGATTTCCTTTCTCAAAAGCTTGTTAGGGCCTATACACAGTACATATTCACCATATTCAACTTGAATTCTAAACTGTTTTCAGAAGTTACAATTAGTAATCCAGAATTGTTGAGGAACTAGTTAGACTGTGGTAGCCTACTTCCATAAATATCTCTGGATTTCAATCAACTGAATAAATATTGATATTTTGTCCTTTGTCTATGTATGCTAAGCACATAATATACTGTCTGGAGCTCTTAGGAGATAATCCATTAAGACTACACCACATTAGCCACAAAGCAAATATTACGTTAAAAAAATTAAAATATTGATGGTAGTTTAGCTTGAGATGTATTCTCCTTTCCTATGATGAAGAAAGAGTACATCACAAATACTGATGAAATGGAGAAAATCACACACAAAAATGGTAATTAAAAACCATTTCCTGGAAATGATTATCTTACTTTAGTCTAATCAACTAATATATTCTGTAAGAGTAAGAACATTCTACAAATATTGTGGGAAATTATGAACTAACATCATAATGCAGATCATTAGTGATCACTAATTATTATTAATGTGAAGCATCTAAAATCCATGCTGGAAGCCATCACAAGTCAATATATTTTAGCAGAAAGATTGGCAGTTAGGTATTTGTGTAACTGGGTCCAGTTTCAGTCACTAATATGTCCACTTTTTCTAAAAAAACAACAACCCCAAAACAAACAAGATCTATAGGAAGAATCTTTCCCATAGTTCTCAGAATGCTGATGCTTGTCAAAGTAAAAAAAAAAAAGGATCATGGCATCATGAGCAAAGAGTAAGTCTCGGTTTGCAATCATGCCAACACATAATTATTTAAGGATAATTCATTGAAAAAGCTATAGTGGCCTGGCCTGGCTCAGATATAACACTTTCATAAACTGTGGTTTAGAAAGACAGTGGTTGATCCCACATAATGCACTAAACCAATCGTAAACAAACCATATTATAGTATATAGCAATGTGTGAATTCAGCAACGTGAATTCAGCCAGAGAACTAAGGTAAGAAAGAACAAATAAAAAAGAAAGCTCTAAAGAAACACCATAATAATCTATGTAGGGGCTGAAACAGTATTCTTAGGAAATAACACATTTACTTTACAGAGGAACATATGAGATAATTTTGAAGAAGGAACGTAAGAAATGTTAAGGAAACAACTCAGTCCTGCAAAAGACACTCAAGGGCTAAAAAGCAAAATCAAGATAAGAATATGACTCTGTTTCATATAACATGAAGTAAAACAATATTTTGTCAAATTATCAAGATTCTATTATTATACTTACAAGAATAAAGAAAGTTCCAGAAGTGCTTGTGTTGTCTATTATCTAATCTGACTTATCTCAAAGGGCCAATATATACAGTATAATACATTTATGTATCATCATAAGCATTCTGAATACTGGTAATCAAATTTGTTCTGAAGTTGTAAACGGTCTTAATTGTTCACTATTATTTTTCTTTTTTTACAGGACCACACAATATCCCCCTAAATATTGTTAATTGAACACTGAAAGGAAGTACTTCTTTTATGAAAAAACATCAGTACCATGTGAATGATCCCAATATGATTATTTGGAGATAACACAATTTATTTTAAATTCAAAACAAAATCTTGAACGCAAATTTAATAAATAATGCTCCATAACATATAACACCTATTTCAAAAATTATGTCCCTTCAGACTGATGCTGGTTTGATTATGTAGCCAGTACTTATGTACTTTAAATAAGGATCCTCTTTAAATAAGGATCTTCAGTCTCTTTCTACAGTTAACTTCCAAAATGTTTTCAAGTTCTGAATCATTATCTGGTATCTGCAACAGATCAAATGACTACACAAATTGGAGCTAAATCTGAAGCAAACAGTAATCACTACTGTAATCACTAATCAAGGGATTGAATTTCAGCAATATTATCAATATTGCTCTTAAAAAATCTAAATATTCTCTTGGATTTAGTTGTCCACTGCCCTTATGTCCATTAAAATGCTATTTTCTACCAATTTTGGAAGATATATTTCATTTGAATTATAATATTTTCAAGGTATTGGATTACCTTTGAAGAGAATACAGATTATATATGATGGCATTATAGAAAGCTTTTCTCAACAGCTTCACTACTGGTTCACAGACTGAAAATGATGATTTTGATGTTTCAAGTCAATTGACATTGGTCTTTTTTTTTGCATTCATTATTTGATTTGATTTGATTTACAGTAATGTTTATTCCTAAGAATTTTGTAAGTTCTATAAAACTCCCAGTACAATGATATTTATATGTTATTCCACAAACATATAGCATAAATGAAAGTAATGGACGTATATGATAACCAAGGAGCTAATTCCAAAATTTAACATATACAATAGGTCAAAAAAACCTTATGTGGACCATAATAAGAAATATATTACTTCTTAGTATACATTCAGACACAAATAATCTCATGTAGGAGTTACATGTCTGAAAGAAGAAATTCTGTGTAGGTTTCTGATGGGTTTCTATTTATTACAGTCTAGGTTTTGAAAAATTATTGAAAAGAACTGAAGAATTGAAAACATACATGCAAGGACATGCAAAAAGCACCTCTTTTCCAAATGTTATAGCAGTTGCCTCTTTCTTCAGGCTTGTAGAACTGTCTAAGAAGATGTTTCTAAACTATTTCCATTCCAGGCTAGGAGGTACTTCAGGAGCCATCATGTGAATCTGTGAAAGATGTGGCTGCTTTATTAATTGAAAAAAGATGATTCATACATAGAAATAGAAATAGCACTTAGACTTATATACCACTTCACAGTGCTTTTACAGCCATCTATAAGCAATTTAAAGACTCAAAAAATATTTATCTTGTAATATTTGTCCCAAGTTTTATGTATTTTAGCGTAGCAGAAGCAAAAAACAAATAAGCAAATCCTAATCTGAAGGAATATATCCCATGTGCCCAGATCCTGCTTTGATGAACACTCTCATACAGCTAGAATGGTACAGCAGAAGCACAGATTTATGAGTTGCATACATCTCAGTTTTTGTTTCATTCTCCTAGCAGCCTTGAAAAGATTTGATTTCCCAGCAGTACTACTAATACACGGGAAGTTGTTTAAAAAGTCACTTGTCCTGTACATGTGCCAGTTTTCTTACCTGCCAACAAAACTAATATTACACAAGTTTCTACCCAAGATGTCCATAAAGCTTTATCCATTAGTGACTTCAAAGTGCATAATATTCTCAAAAGCCTGGTACTATGTAAGCAAAAATAATTCTCAGAGTTCTAAACTAGGTCCAAAGCTATTTCAGGTATTACCAAAATGCTCTGTTGAGGTACATTAAATTGCCATTGTACTAAAAAAATAATTAACAAGCTACATTTTGGAGGATCCATTATGTGAACTATTTAACTGATCAGTGATTTAGTCAGAACTTGGAGCAATCAAGGGACAAAACATAAAACACGAAAGCCAAATCTTTGAAGAGCTACTTTGACAAACTAAGATAAGAATAGGGACATTTTATTCTTCTCATTAAGGCTAAAGAACATATTAAAGCAAAGTAATTAGAAGTGCTGGTCAAAAGCAACTCTTCTGATGACTTGTCAATTTAGCTAAAGTTCTTAAAATCTATCATGATATAATGGCTTCACAGTTGTTCAAGAAAAAAAAAGTGATGTCAATTTTAATATGCCAATATAACTTATAAGAAAAATCTAATGTAAGCAAATAAGTTAATAACAAGTGGAATGAAAACAAGGTCATTGTTTTCAATCCAAAGGTAACTAAGTATTTAAAAATAAATGCAATATATTTTAACTTTTACTTTGCTACAGACTTGCTATTTTGATTGTGAAATTGAACTGTTATTGGTTTATTATATATTATATCATACATTTGACTATTTTTAATTTACACTATTCTCAACCTGACATATTATCCATAGAATATAAATGTCTTTATAAATGCCTTAAATGAATTAATAAAATACAGACAACTAAATCTTCATTTACAATACTTGTTGTCTATTTTACAAAAGGAAAAAAAACTGAAAATATAATCAGAAAGGTAATTCTAAATGTATTTTGATTCTGTGACTCATTTAATTCAATTTCACTTATGTTATTTTACCCTAATGTTACCTACACTGCAGACTGTCTCAGATGTGCTTTTTCTTTCAAAAGGCAACTAGACTATGCTTTTTTCCTTAAGAAAACAAAAAGGATGTTTTGTTTCTTATCCAAGAAGCTGGATGACGGGGAGATGGAAGGATTAGTTCTGACAGGATAGGGAAGGGTATATTTCTTTGCAGTCATCTGGTGATTCGTACTTTCTCTGAGAGATTAGTACTTTCTCTGTCTTGTTTTCTTTATGTCATAAGCTGCCTTAAACTTTTAAACAGAAAATCATAACATAAACTGAGCAAATAAAATACATCAACAGGATTAACCAAAACTTTTTTAGTCGAGAAGCAATATATGGTGGTTTTCTTTAAACCAATTACCATCAACTTCTTGGACATCTTAGGATAACTATAAGTTCCATCAAATGACTGTATTTTACAGAAGATTATGAACGGTGATTTCATATGATATGTAGTTCCTGTCAACTTTTTTTGCCATTGTACAATTTTATGTAAATTGTTGGTAATCAGCAATACAATTTTTCACCAACTGTAGTGAAAGACTTATAAAAAGTATAGTGTAAATCTTAAATTGAAAGTACAAGTAACAAAGAAATATTGAAAACTTTCCTGAAGGAAAAATGAAAAGTCTGTTGAAGCAACTATATAGGAGAAAGTAGGTTTGTTGTTACATTTTTACTTCAGCAGATTTACAGAACAATTTTTATGCATCCTGCTTTGTTTCTTTTGTTTTCCATAGTTTCTGGTAGCATCTAAAGGCAAGCTTCTGCCCAATCCATCAGGCATCCAACCAGTGGGAATACCTGCTAGTAACACTACATGCTCTGTATTTCTTATCAAAGTGAAGAAACTGACAGCATTGCATGAAAGGCACAGCATGAGGTATTTGTGCCTTGTAATTTTCTCTTTCAATTAAGATTATCATACTCTTTTTTCTGACAAAGATACTGTACTTTTCTTGTTCCTAAACATTTAATCACACAGAGGGATTATTTTTTCCTACTAAAATGGTCATTGCCTATCACAATGTGGAAGGGTGTTTTGAGAAAGTTTTCTTCATATATATTTTGTCATGATTATTGATTAAGACTACAATATCCAATATATGTATCAGGTACTTTACTGATGTTGACATTTTTATTCTCTTCCAGTTCTCCAAATTGAAACCTACTTCACTTTCTTCTCACTAATCTATGGAGATAGCTATGTTGAGAGAAGCTGGATGCTCTCCAATGGCCAAGGGGAACCTGCACTAACTTCCAACAACCATGCTCTCTGTTATCCATTACAGTTTGAAAAATAAAACAATAGAATCTCCAAGTTTTAATGAAGGCAGGAAACAGAGAACAATAGAGTACTATAAATGCAGCATTCATCCCAACTGCAACATCGAAATCAAATAATATATTTGCTTTCCTCTTTGACTGCCAACAATACTCTTTAGCCAAAGTCCAACATTTAAAGTCACTAACTGACAGAACAGGCCATCAATTTCCTACTTCAAGATCCAAACACCCATATTTTTCAGACCTGGTGAGAAGCAGTGGGCTTCTGCAGCAGTATACACCTTCCCAACTGGACATAATAGGAAATACTTCGACTTGCACCCTGAATTTGCAAAGTTACTGGGGACTCCCGAGGTAGATGAGCCTATAGTGGCTTTCGTGTCCCCCTCTATTCCCAGTGAGGCACTGGAGGCCTTAAAGCCGGAGGAAAAACGGGTCGAGCTAGCCCTACGCAGAGNCCCCTCTGCGGACGTTTTTTCCATTTTAAATGCTTTCTTTGCGAGCTGCATCCGCTTTCATCCGTTCTGCATCCATCATGCTTCTGTTCCGCGTCCGTTCCGCTTCCTCCCTGCGTCCGTTTACTGCTGGAGCGGATCGAGTTGCACGGATGCGTAGCCGATGCCTAGCGGATATAGCGGATGCGTAACGGATGCCTAGCGGATGCAGAACAGACGCATTGGATACATTTTCCGTGCAAAAGTTTTGAGCAGCTCAAAACTCTCTGAGCGGATGAAACGTCAATAGTCAGATTCCAGAAGCCCCCAGTCCTTTCAGAGGGGATCTTTTTCGATCTTTCTATCCAGGATCCTTCTCCTCCAGATACCAGAGACCCCCAGCAGTTAGATCAGGACAACAACCAGGTAGATCCGTCTCAGTGGACAGAGGTAGAAGGGATGGTCAATCCAAAAGATCCTATCGAGGAGCAGGGAGCAGGCCCTTCCAGCGACCAAGATAACTCCCGGGACCCAATTCCCATTGGTAGACACCTTAAGTTATTCGCTGACCAATGGGACTCCTCTACCTCTGACACCTAGGTCAGGGATACAGTTAGATTTGGCCTCACGCTGGAGGTTAGATCCAATTCTCCAGATCCNTTTGGCCTCGCGCTGGAGGTTAGATCCAATTCTCCAGATCCCTTCATGTCATACCCTCCTTCCAGAGACCCGGTCAACAGTAATCTCATGGATTCCGCTATCCAACACATACTGGATATACGAGCCATCCAACCAGTAGTGACCAATCAACGAGGACAAAGCTTTTATTCACATCTTTTTGTTGTGCAATATATATATTGGTGGTAGCATCTTGGTGTGGCCCTCGTGGGTCTGGTGTCATTCTTCATGTTAGGTATTTGTTTGTTAATGAGGGCAGGTTTCTAACAAACAAATTAACAAACAAATACCTAACATGAAAAATGACACCAGACCCATGAGGGCCACATAAGATGCTACCACTACAGCCAAGCCCCCACCTAAACAGAACACACCCCCAGCCAATCGGAACACAGACAACCCCCCAACCAATCAGATCACAGCCAGGCCCCCAACCAATGAGAACACACCCCCAGCCAATCAG